>SCDZ01001325.1:0-10436 GCA_004143845.1 Drosophila lacertosa
CAACCCAGCGATAGACTCTAGGGCCGTGCAATCACATTACAGTTCAATTGAGCTGTTAGTTAATGATTAGTTATAAGATTTGTAAACTTACTGTTAGTCTCATAATTAATAGAAGATTCAGTAAATAAAAGCAAAGTATATTAAAAAAAAAAAAAAAAAAGAACTCTAAAGTAATTATTTCAAGTAAATAGCCATTAGCTTAAGCGGTAACTTACCATTTCAGAGTCGTCGGCCAAATTTTAACAACTTGTTCTTTCGAGCCCACAGACTCGTATTATAGCGAGGCTATAGAAATACTTGTTGCGAGATTCGATAATAAGTTGTTACATTTCCAGGTACACATACGAGCAATCTTTGGATTTCGAAGCGTTAGTGAAGGTTCTGCAATTGGTTTGAGGGAGCTAAGTGACAACATAAACTGTCACTTGCGAGCTCTAAAAAACATGTCATCGTTTCAAAATATCGCTGACGGACTGCTAATGCACCTCGTCGCCTCCAAGTTTGACCAATCTACGCTCGAAAAATGGGAAGAATTGCAGGGCACCAACAAGCTACCGAAATGGTCGGACATGTCGTCGTACTTGGAAAAAAGGTGTCGCACTTTGGAGAATTTGCGTAGCCATCAGGTGGAAAAATATTCTTACAAACTAACACGTAGCTCGTATGCTAGGTTTGGATTGTGGCAGGTGGGCTCTCCGTAAAGCAGTCCAAGCACCAATCTGAGTTTAAAAATTTGGATAGCACCATAAAACGCTTTTGGGAAGTGGATAGCTGCTGTGGATCTTTGTCTCCACCCACGGATGAGGACGCTTTATGCGAGCAGCATTTCCAGCAGCATCACTCGCGACTCCAGTCCGGTGAATATGCTGTACAACTGCAAGCAAAAACTAGCTTTGACAAATTAGGAGATCCATTCGACCGTGCTTTGAGACGTTTCGAATCTCTGGAGGCCAAACTCTCAAGGAATCCAAATTTAAAGGAAAAATACACGTCATTCATACAGGAATACATAAATTTGGGTCATATGTCTCCCACAGTCAAGCAAAACGATTTGCCACAGTATTACTTGCCGCACCGCTGCGTGCACAAGTTGGACAGCTCTACCACGAAGCTACGTGTCGTTTTCGATGGATCTGCCAAATCCACATCGGGATTCTCGCTCAACGATTTTTTGTTTGCTGGTCCATCCATACAGCCTAAACTGCAAAACACACTCATTTGATTGCATTTTTCAAGGTTGCTCTATGCGGCGACATATGCAAGATGTACCGATGCGTCCTCATGTGCCGTACTGACAGCCTGCTATAATGTATTTTATGGCGTAAAAACGTAACGATGAAATCAAAATATATTCGCTGGATACAGTCACCTACGGCACGAAGCCAACTGCATTTCTTCCCATTCGGGCAATGCAACAGCTGTCTTTCGACGAGGAGGCTATCTACCAAATAGCATCTCAAATTCTTCGAAGGGAGTTTTACATTGATGATCTGATGACGGGATGGGATACCATCGAGGAAGTCTAAAATATTTATCATTAGCTCAAGGAGTTTTGAAAAAAGGACATTTTCCAATTCGGAAATGGTGCTCAAATGAGGCAACGGCTCTAGAGGACGAGTCGGTTTCGGATCTTGAAAATACGTTCAAATTTCATGATGGTAAAGATGTTACCAAAACACTGGGCCTGGCAGGGAATACTACGTCCGACAGCTTTCTCTTTCATTTTTCGTTCGCTTTATTCTACAACCCGATGCATCATACTAAATGTATGACTATATTTCTACTCATCTGATTTGCATCAAGTCCAGAGTAGCACCTCTGAAAACTTTTATTGTTCCAAAGTTGGAGTTAGATGCAGCACAGTTATCGAGTTAATTTACAACGTCGCTGAATCCATCCCAATTTCTTGCAACTATTTCTGCTAATCTGAATGAACTATTGCACTCACTTGGATTCGCCAAGCGCCATCGGACTTCAACATTTATTCTTCAAAAGAATCGCCCAAGTTCAGGAGCGTACTAAAGAAATGACGTGGCGACATGTACCCTCACATAAAAACCTAGCTGGCATCCTTTCTTGTGGATGTTCCCCAGCGGATCTGCTAATATTAAATCTGTGGCGTTCAGGACCCGATTTTCTCAGCAAGGATATTTCTGCTTGGCCAGAAAATGTCTTAATCTCATCCGATCTACCAGAGCGACGACGAAGTGGAAGATTGCGACTTTTCTCACTATTGCAAATTTCAAAATTCGTTTGGAAAACTTTTATTTGCACGCATCTACAAATTTTTTTCTTTGTGAACCACAGAACAAGGAACTATTGGAAGCTTGCATCGACATTGGCATAAATTGGAGGTTTATACCGCCACGTTCTCCACCTTTTGGCCTTTTGGAGGTCGCGGTAAAATCTGATAAATTCCACTTCTATCGCGTCGTTGAAGCCCCCACTCTAAAATTCTTGGAACTTAGAACTTTTGTATGCGAGATAGCTGCCATTCTCATTTCAGAAAACCCAGACGGCTTGGATGTTCTGACACCAGGGCACTTTCTCATTGGAGCCGAATTTGACTTATCTCGACATAAAACGTTTGAGACGCTGGCAGCGTGTGTGCCAAATGATGCAAACATTTTGGCGGCAGTGGAGCTCTAGCTACCTCTCGCTACTACAAGAGCGTAGAAAATGGCGTTCCGAAACCCTAAATCTGGAACATAACAGCATTGTCGTAATTATGGACGACAATCTTCCACCTTTTTTTTGGAAACTTGGCCGAGTTGAGTCCACAATCGCCGGAGATGACAGCGTCGTTCGTGTTGCCAACATTCGAACAGCCAATAGTCAGACCAGAAGAGCCTGCAGCAAAATTGCCGTTTTTCCCCTTAAAGCTACATCGCTTGAAACTACATCGCTTGAAACCCTGAAGTTTTCCAAGGAGAGGAGCATGTAGGAGCAGATACCAATTTAAGATATATATAAATTAAGATTTTGTAATACAAATAAGCGCCCCCTCTCAATTTGGTTGCATTTGCACAACAGTTAGCTTTTGTTAGCGCAGAGCAAAGCTGATGCACTTGCATGCTTACTCTTCTCTTTTGTCATTCAATCATAAATTGTCTTTTGCATTAAAAACACTTCCGCACGCCGAAAAATTTGTAGCCGTTTTTTATAGGTGACAAAAAATATTGTCTCCTCAAAACAATTATTATTATTATTTTTTTTCCCCCGTTTTCAAAAATTACAAACCATTGCACCATTACATTGCCTAGGAACGATGTAAAAGTTAAGAATGCTTAAAATGCTTTAATCCATTAATTCACCGGAAGATCAGCCGAAAAAGAAAAAAGTCTTTGCAGTGCGTAGCCGATAAACTGCTGCTTTAAATGTTATCCAATTCTACCAAATATGAAATATTGTGCTTATTTGGTTATTGCGCATCAATTGTCGACTACGCATAGCTTGTTTAGCGGATGCACCCCAGGTTGCATGAAATTTAAAAATTCTTAACTTGAAATTGTCTAAACCATATTTTCAGTTGTTCTGATTGTATTCCTTGCTATATACTCAAACATGGTGATGACTCCTTGTGTGTTCCGCTTAGTATTATTGTGTATACATTACGATTAGCTTATTCTTTTCCTAAAGCCTGGATAAAATCTTTTATTATTATAAAAATGGTATTAGGTCTATTGTTTAAAATCACCACTGCAAATCGTCGTCTCTTACCTGCAACACCTATATTTTTCTATATTTGGTACCGGTATAACATGGGTTAATGAATCGGTAATGCAGAATAGACATTAAAGTTATTAAGTTTAATTGCACAACATTGAACCTTGATTATGAGACTAACAGAAAGTATACAAATCTTATAAATAAATATTAACTAACAGTTAATTTGGACTGTAATGAAATTACACCGGAGCTTGGGTGATGGTTCAAAAGATCTTTGACTGGTTAATATTAATATTGGTATTGGTGTCATTCCCCCATAACTAGGAGCCATAGGTCCAGATATGTTTAGCACAGAATTGTAAAGCAATGACCTTGTGGTCAAGACTAAGAAGCGAGCGAGCGTTATTAATAATAATAGCGCCAATGGAGAGTATTGGCTTTAATTTTTATATGTGTTTTCCGGGCACCGATGTGCCTGCGCCATTTTAGTCTTCTAACGAGGTGTACTTCTAGATACGCCGCTTCGTTCGGTTTTGGGAGTGTGGTATTGTTTGTTATAAGCGTTTGCCAATTTTTCCTGTTTAGGGTAAAAGTAGCGTATTTGCACTATTTCACTAATTAAATAGTCATTTTTCTACGACCAGATAAAGAGTTAATTGCGCAGATGCTTGTATTGGGCATTTGGAGCAGCTGAAAAGAGCTCTATCATCAGCAAATGTTGATGTTTTTAGTCGTCTGATTGTTGGGATGTCTGCTGTATAGAGTATGTATGTATACATTAGGACTTCTCATTAAACTCTATCGAATGTTTAGAGACATCCAAAAATATTGCAGTGCAGTATTTTCGATTTTCCGACGCGTTTCGTATGTTTGATGTGCTCAATAGTACCGTGTTTTTCACGAACGCTGAATTGATGCGATGAGATTTTGTTCAGGATCCTTAGAAATGAATTACATTTATTTTGGTAGGCACAATAATTGGATTTCATGTCTGTACGAAAATGGAATTGTGTGATCTTTTTCTGGCTTCGATATAATTGTGATTATTAGCTTTTTCAATTACTATAGAAAGAGCCCGAATTTTGTGATGATATTGAAAACATGGGCTATAGTGCAAACGGCACAATTGGGAGCTCAATAATCATATTGGCTATGAAGTCGAAGCCGGCTGACTTTTTCGTGTTCATTTGTTTTCTAATGATATTAACGATTTCGTTTAAACGTCGTATAAACGCTTTTGTGGCAGGGTATGACTGGAAAACATTTTTAAGGTGAGCGGCAAATGTGCTGGCTGTATCTTCAACGCTGCGGGCCGGGTAAGCTATCCATAGTGGGTGTTTTGTTTCTTGCTTCAAAGCTTTGGTGCGTTTAGGTGTGGCGTCTTTTAAACTTTGCCGTGCCGATGGCGATTTGTAGTATTGCCATTCTCAACGTAAGCGTCGTTTTTCATGCTTCCTTTTGGGGCTACGAGTCGAGGTCCCCAGGGTGTCTGCTTTGCATTGTACTCTCCTCCTGATACGAAGTGTTCTTTTAGTGAGTTAAAAATCTGCATGAACTCGTCTCCAATTGTGGAGAAGCGAGCAGGGCAGTATACGGCGGCTAGAGTAAGTTGATTACCACTATTTAATTGTATTTAGTTGTTTACAGATGTGGCCTGCAGATAGTTTTTAGCAAACTTTACATAGCAGTGGTGTTTGATATGGTTTTTAATCACAATATCAGTCCTACCTTTATCATCAGGATGATTTGTTCCGATGAATAAGTAGTCGTTAATTAAAACAATATTTGTTTGATGATGTGTTTCTAAAAGTAGCATAACGTCGATGTGTTTAAGTAGAAATAGGAATTGAGCTAATTCAAGTTAATGCTGTAAAACGCCATTAGCATTCCACGTAAATATACCTAGGGAAATCATTGATTATTTTGATTGTTTTGATACCAGCATTTATATCAGAAGATTTTGGATTAAAATAAAGTTAATGAATGAATTATGCTTTAAATTTAAACTGTTTCTGCTCCGTCGGATGATACTGTTGTGTCGTCTTCAGTTCTGAATGTACTGTTTGCGAATACTGTGTATTTGACGTACTGTGTATTTTCAGAGTGTGAAGTGATAGCTCGCTGATGGACTCGACTTTTCATCTTCTTTCATCTTTGTCAACCTTGTTGATATGGTTGCTTGATGCACATTGTGCTGAGGTTAATTTTGGTTGCCGTGCAACTCACAGTGTGTAGTACGATCTTGAATTGCCATTTTCTTGACAATTCATACATTAAACCGGGCCTATGCGTTTATGTGACTCTTCTTCTGTGATACAAGGGTGAGATAGGAACTGAGCTTTGTATATTGGGTGCACGTCGTTTTTCTTTAGGGATTTGCTTTCTGGTTTAAGTTCTACCTTAAATAGTGGTTGCGGACTCCTATTCTTGTTTAAGTTGTTAAAGACTGTCTTAGAGCTAAATCCTTTCTCTTGTCTCACTTTAGTTACTTCAGGCTCAATGCCCTTAAATACGACTTGCAGTTCCTTGCTAAAATTCAAGTTGGTACGTATAGAAGCTTTAAATGTCATTTAGATGCTTCGACAATACACTAAAACTATTTTCTAACTTCGTTTAAGCCTTTGTTTCGTGAATACTGTCCATGACAAGAAGAATGTTGTGAAAATTGTCCATCCCAATAAGCTCTATTATTTTGTTTAATAGACCATTGGAGCTTTGCTCTTGGATGTATAAGTTAATTTCCTTCGTTTTTTAAAGGCAAAAAAGTAAATTTATTATTCCCAAATCAAGAAACGTCTTTATTGGTTTTAGACAATTTTACAACTGATTTTAATAATCAAAAGCTAGTCCTACCTAACTGTGTGTTGCTAGCTGCGCTGCTATGGTTCTGCCGCTACGTCAGCTGCACAGATCCAATTGGTGAGACGCGCGGTTCTAACGCATCTGGTTGGTTCTTTGAATTTCTTCTGGCTTGCACTTGCTTGGAAACGCAGATCTTTCATTCACGAGTCCGCGTTTTGGCATTTTTTTTTTTATTTACTATATTTATTAAGTTTTTTATTAACTTATATAGGGGGTGAACTCTTCGCTTTGTACCTTTTGAGACGTGACCGGTATTGTCGGAGAGCAAGAACGCGCTCCCTCTCTCTGGCTAAGTGCTAAAGTTCTTTCGTCGGTTTAGGGGTTATTGACTTCAGCCGATCTTAATTTACATTATTATTATTTTCGGTTGGCGCGGCTACAAAAGAGAAGTAAGGAGAGAGAACCGATGCTCGTCTTGATCAGGTTGCTGCTGGCTTAGCATGCCTTTTGACATCGACTTAGCCGAAGTTTAGTTTATTGATTTATTTATGGTTTTATTGGTATTTATTAATTCATTATTTATAACGCCCACGGCAAATTTGTAATTTAATTAAAAAGTATATCCTAAACTTCTTTGCAAAATATGTCTTCTCCGTCTGCTCGCACATATAAAATTAACTTATATGCTGGTCTTGCCAAATAAATTTCATTATATGACTTGTTTAGTATTTAAAAGTATGTAGCTACTTGCTATTTTAGTATATGGTTAGTTAGTTAGTATTCAATAACATGCCCTTAATCAATTACAAGCTATGGGAATAAATACCCGATGATGATTAAATCGATAAAAACAACAATATCATATATTGGGGAAAATCCAAATCCGTTGCATAAGTGATTATTCGTCAAAGATAATTGCAAAACTCAAACTCAAAACACTTAAACAGATACTAAAAGTAAAATATAAAATAGTGAAGAGTGACATATTAATAGATGTTAAGTTTATTGAATCCCCCTCTACAGAGGTTTTCTTAAAATAAAACAATTTAGGTTTAGAGGGAATAAATTATTACATACTTAATAATGCCTTAATAACGTCTTTATCTTTATAAAAATGGAAGATTAAAGTAAATGTTAAATCATGGCATACAAATATTATTCAACTTAATGTAAAACCTTTGTTAATTTTCGATTTACCGAAGAAGATAAATAAAAATTCATACATGTATGCCGAAGATTTTATCGTAGTATAAATCAATTTTGTTATGAGACAAAAGTTGAAAACTATATAAAAATAAGTCTACAATTATTTGTTTGACCCAGTTGTTAAACGTCTATCAATTCCTAAATTTCAATGTCCACTCCCATTGGTATTATTATTTAAATCTCTATTAATTTATCTATTTAGAGCGTTCAGCTGGCGATGTAATTAAATATGATATGGTTACCAGTATATTTCCTTTTTCTACAGAGCTTTTGTGCGGTTTTCCCGATTTTAATATTTGTATTAACTTAGGCGGTCATCTCACAAACGCTTTACCATATTTGGAAAACATTTTATTTATTTATAAAAGAGATTAATTTATCGAGTGTCAACTTAAGTTAAGAAAATATAAATATTTCTAAATAACATCACCAAAACGATGGGGGTACTTGATTTGGCTGTTCGGCCATCAATGCTCCTGTTCACAGCAAGTTTTTTCAGCAATGTTAATAGAACCTACAGCTGAAATAGACAGAAGAAGGTAAAAAAGACATATCTTTGTTAATAATAACATAATTAAGAAATGAAAGTAAAAGTTAGAATATAACTTAAATTTAAAGTGAAGATATAGAAATTAGCCAGGCAAGCTATGCCCCTGCTCATAGCTGAGAGTGATCAGTGATTTGCCGAAGAAATATATATATGTATATTTGAAAGCAAAGATTTGATTAGGGGATGATAGATTTCAGAGGAGAATACGTAATATACAGTATAGTGCATAGTACCCGCAATGAAGTATGCAAGGCGTAATCCGTTGTGCACGTACACAAAAAGAAAGTACAGTAATTTCTAGTAGTGTGAAAGGGGACGACCTAGAAGAAACGTCATAAATGCAACTGATTGGTTGAACACTATAGTTGCATAGAATTAAACTCGTCCTGTGGGCAAGAATGATGTAAATAATCGGAGTATAAGAAGATAAGTTTCATATCATCAGCATATATAAGTATACGAGAATGAGTTATTAGTGAAGGTAGGTCATTAATCAGGGTACCCTGAGGTGCTCCAGAAGAAACTTGAACCAGCTTTGAGGTATGAGATGTTAATCTTTGGGTTTTACCCTGTAAGTAGGAAAAAATCTAGGAGCGCAATAATGGAGATAAACTAATACGGTCGAGTTTTTTAATTAAAATATCATGGTTAACAAAGTCAAAAGCTTTACTAAAGTGAGTACAAATGACAACAGTTTTCTTTTTATGTTAAGAATTCATCATTATTCAACGAAGTAAATTCTAACAAATTTGTTAAAGTGGACCGACTTTAAACAGAGCCATGCAGGGCAGGGGAGATAAGAGACTTGCAGAGATGCTGTAAGGAAGAAGTAATTTTTTTTTCGAATAATTTAGGGATGGCGGACAACTTAGTAATGCCCCTATCGTAATATCAGACTTAACCCCTTTTTTGTGGAAAGGAATGATATACGATTCTTTCTAAAGCCATGCTGGGTAAGGTTATTTGTATAAATGCGGATATCGTTTCAGTAACTGATCGGTAAGATTGTAGTCAAGTGCATACATTGTCATTGTGTTACTTAATTCGTGTTGTTGTTGCTATGGAGACTTCAAACCCTGACTTAACTGCTGTACCACCAAACAGGGTGTTGTTTTTAAAGCGGAATACAACTTCTACTTGTGATCAATTCCTCATGTTACAGTCGATTCTATTAAAAGACAAATTATCTGAGTTTGAGTTTGTTGCGATTAAAAAAGATTGCAGACTTGCTAGAAGCATTTCAATAAGTGCACAATGAAGAGTTAGATTAATACGAAAATGTCTGTCAATTGCGGTACAATTGTGGTGAACGTGTAGTGACCATAAAGGTGTCGGGCTTATTCGAAATTAATAGCACATACGCCGTTCAGCCGCCTGCTGCTCGACATAGGCATGCTTCGGTTATGACGCTTAAAACTATCATAAGCCCTCTGGTAAGATTTCTACTAAATGTTCGCTTCGATAATAGATGAGACCCAGAAAGGTCTGGGTTAGTAAGGCCAACATTGAGAAACTGCGGTACTTACGATCGTGTCTACAAGTTTCCGCGCTAATGACAGTTCGTTTACTCGAAATTTCGGATTTGAATTATTCTTTGGGTTTAAATATTCTTTAATCAAGATTTGACAGAGACAGAGATTTTTGAACTTAAGCTGGTAGTAAATGGGTCAGTGGCTATGCTTCATGGACTTTCGACCACAGCTTAAGAATCGTCGAGAATTTGGCTACATAAGTGTGCAGGCGATGTTGCAAAAATTGGATGCTGCAAACGAGGCAAAGTGGCAGAAATGACTAGAGCACTTGAGCATTATAAGCAAATGCATCCATGGCCACCTTTTTAAAGTAGCGTTGCATAATTTTGCAAAGTGTAAATTTCGCTATGACATTTCCATCATCATCATTATTTTTAACAATCAATTTAATTGTACTTGGTTTCTGTCTGTCTCTGTTCTGATATCGATCACGCCATAAACTACTTTTTTTTTTTTTTTTAATTTACTTTGCTTTTATTTACTGAATCTTCTCTTAATTATGAGACTAACAAAAAGTTTACAAATCTTATAACTAATCATTAACTAACAGCTCAATTGGACTGTAATGTGATTGCACTGCCCTAGAGTCTATCGCTGGGTTGGTAGATCATTACGATGAAGACGGGATCGACTGCGCATCCTTGTTAAATCTCTCGCGAGGTGATTGGGGTGCGAAG
>SCDZ01001326.1:0-10398 GCA_004143845.1 Drosophila lacertosa
TATGAAGCTCTCCACAAACTACACACACCCCTCGCAGTGTACAGTACAATTTTGTACGGCCATATTCTTCACAATTCATACATTGAACTGGGCCTTTGCGTTTATGTCTCCCTTGTACTGTTATTCTACGGTGCAGTAGGAACTGAAGTTTGTAGGTGTCGTTTAAATGCTTCAATAGTACTCTAAAATTATTTCCAGACTTCGTTTGAATTTTGGTTTCATGTATACCTTTGACGACGGGAATTACGTGGAAATGGTCCGTACCAATAAGCTCTATTATTTTGTTAACTACAGGATAGGAGCTTTTCTCTCTGATATAAATAGGGGGCGGCTTTGCCTTCCTTTCCTCAGATACAGAAGGCAGATCGTCAGAGTTGTTCCAAATCTATTTGTACTGGAGGGCTTTTCGCCCGTAACTAAGCTGGAATTACCGCGGGTGATTTTTGGCTATGAGTTTAGGGGGCTTGACATTCTATTAATTTGAATGTTGCGATCCATTCCATTCTACACAGTTGGCCGAGTTGTTCCGTTGTTTATATTTTGCTCACATGACAGCGCGGCGGTCGATGCAATAGCTTTGGTTTGGTTTGTTTTGATCGGTGACTCATAGAAGGCGTATTTTGCAGTCGACGGAATAGAGCGAACAGTCGATACTTTTGCAGTTGTTGTAGTTACTGTTGCGGTAGTCAAAGAGGTTGCTGTGCTACTTACCGTAGCCAAGCGCAGGTCTCTTTGACCAGTGCATACCTGCAGAGTAGAGCTCTCTGCGCTGTGAACCTTTTGAGATGTGGACGGTATCGACGGAGAGCAAGAACGTGCTCTCTCTCTCTCTATGTGCAAGTGTTCGATCGTCGCGTTGGAAAGACTGATTTGCATTCCTTGAATTGAGGTAAATTCGTCTTCGTCGCATGAAGTCGTAATTTTTAGTGTTCCCCGGGAAAAAAAAACAAAAGCGTAGTGGGAGATTAGTGCAATATATCTTGTATATCGCGAAAAGCTGCTTGGTACGATGAACCGTACAAAACAATCAATTAATTAATTAATAAATACCAATAAATTCGTAAATATTTCAATAAACTAATGGTCGGTTAGCCAGCAGCAAGTTCTCTTCTATCTTCGGCAAAACACGCCATCTAAGAGCCATCGATCAATAAAAACCATAACTATTACAACGACCGGCGCACAGTCAGGTAAACAAAATACAAACAACAAAAATGATACGCCAACAGTGCAGATTGGAATGGATCGTTACATTCAAATTAAAAGAAAGTTGATCCCCTAAAATCTTAGCTAAAAATTACCCGCGGCGATTTATGAGCGAGAAGTCTACTAATACTAACAGGTTTGAAAACCCGGCTGACAACTCCGAAGATCTGCCCCCTGAAGCTGAAGGTGCTGAAAGGTAGACAAACCCACTTCTATACAAATCTGAGAAAATCTCCAGTACTCTAGTTAACAAAATTATAGAGCTTATTGGGACAGACTATTTTCAAATAATTCATGAAACAAAAGTTTAAACGAAGTCAGAAAATTATTTTAAGGTATTGTCAAAGCATCAACCCGACGTTAAAAAGAACTTCTACGCAACTAAAAGCAGACAGGAACTGCAAGTCGTATTGAAGGGCATGGAGTCTAATATAACATATTGTGATGAAAGGATTTAGCGCCAAGAGAGTCTTCAACATCTTAAATAATGGTAGGAAGCCCCTTCCACTCTTCAAGGTTGAACTTGAAACAGAAAGTCAGTCTTTGAAGAAAAAACTTACTGCACCCAATATACAAACTACAGTTCCTATTGCACAGTAGAAGAACCACTCTAAAATCGTTAATATTATAAATTATTAGCTGAACCCGAAAATCTCACCGGGCTGCGACCTCATTCACACAAAGCTGATTTTTGAGCACTATCACTCGTCTCTTTAATGCCATAACAAAACTTGGCCACATTCCAGAGAGGTGTGAACATTTAATCATCCAAATGATACCGAATCCGGTAAAAGATCACACAATTCCCTTGTCGTAAAGGCCTTCAAGCCTATTACCGGGTCTATCAAAACTTTTGGAAAAGTGCATGATGACTATATGCTTAATACAAGCATTTGTGCAACAATGACAATCTGATTAGCGAATAAAAGTAAACGACGAAAAATATAAACACATTACGTTTACCCTGAACAGACAAAAAATACCGCAATCAAGCGAAGTGACATATCTAGAAATACACCAAGATGGAAGCCTCACATGGCGCAAGCACATCGAAGCCAAGAGAAGACATTCAAAACTGATACCCAATAGCCTCCAATGGCTTATTAACGCTCGCTCGCCTTTTAGTCTAGACCACAAGGTTTTGCTCTACAATACTATACTAAAACCTATCTGAACATATTGCTCCCAGTTTTGAGGGATTGCCAGCAAAATATTGATATTGCCGGGTCTCGCAGTCGCTTAATTTAGATGCTTAAGTTAACATATTCAATAGTCAGTGGTACAGCTTAAAAAAATGCACTTTATTGTATAAATTGTTTGCGCTGCCCACTGATCTTATTCTAGTTGCTTTATGCTAAGCTTAATTTGTTGTTATCATGGCCAAGCTGCCCACGCTCTCTGAACTAGACCTTAATTTCGGAATATACTAATTGTATAAATTTTGCAACAGCTAATAAAAAAGCTTTTTAACTAAACAGATATTATCCAGAGAGCCCAGGCAAAGGCCTTGAGAACCATCACCGTGGTACGTTTGAAACAAACAAAGAGACTTGAAAGTTTAACCGGCCACACATGTAATAGCAGAACATACAGAAAAGTACTATGACATGCTCTCTTCCCACGCTAACCACCTCGCGAGAGATTTACTAAGGTTGCGCAGTCGATCCCGTCTTCCCCACAATCACCTTCAAACCCAGCGATAGACTCTAGGATCGCGCAATTTATTTATTTGAAACGATTAACTTTACGAGTGTCAACTCAAGTAATTAAAAGAATATAAACTATAAAAGATTACTTGGTAAAAACCTAAAGAAAATATAAATAATTCCAATAACATCACCGACACGATGGGTGCCCCTGTTCACAGCAAGTATTGTCAGTGATGAAATAGAACCTACAGCCGTAATGGATAGGAGTAGTTAAAAAGAAGTGTTTGTTAATATAATTCTTAAATTAAATCTTATAATAACAAAATTAGCATATGAAAGTGAAAATTATAATATAGGTTAGATATAAACAGAAAGATATTGAAATAGATGACTGATCCGGTAGGGTGAATATTTAGCCAGTCCGGCAAGCTATAACCCTTCTCATAGCTGAGAGTGATCAGTGATTTGCCGAAGCAAAGATTTTATTAGGGGAAAAGAGATTTCAGAGGAGAATACGTGATATAGGGAATTATACAGAGTGCATAGTACCCGAAAAGAATTGTGCAAGGCGTAATCCGTTGTGCACGTAGACAAAAGGAGAGGACAAAAGTTTCTAGTAGGTCGAAAGGGGACAAAGAAATTTAGACGACCTAAAAGATAAGGTGAATCTATGTCGCGAGCTTATGTAGAAAAACAATATCAAGTATCGTTCTACGGTTCGTTAGCGACACGAGATTCAGAAGTAAAAGACTGCTGGAGTACGATGGTAAACTAAGATTGGTATCCCAGCTTAAGCCACGTACGGGAAAATGCAAAAATTTATTTTCAACGGACTCCAAATGCATGAGCCGTATTCCAGGATTGGACGTACCAAAGATATGTGTAGAAGTTTAGTTGTAATAGGGTCGTTAAACTGTTTTGGCCACCGTTTAATAAAACCTAGGGCTCCCTTAGCTTCGCTTACGATAGTGGATATGTGACTATTGAAACTTAGCTTAGAGTCCACAAGAACACTAAGGTCCTTAACAGCCTTGATGCGTTGTAAAAGGAAATTGTCTATGGTAAAGCTAACTACATGAGGCATAGTACGGCTAAACTTCATAAACATACACTTAGAACAATTTAAATACAACTGATTTGCTGAACACCATAGTTGCATAGAATTTAAATCATCCTGTAGGCTAGAATGATGTAAATAATCAGAGTATGATAAAATGAGTTTATTATATTATATATTATTATATAAGTAAATAATGTAAAAAGCATTAATCCAAGATGGCTACCCTAAAGTACTCCAGAAGAAACTTGAAGCAACTTTGGGGTATGGGACCTAAATAAGACTCTTTGGGCCCGACCCTTTAAATAGGATAAAATCCAGGAGAGCAGTAAGGAAGGAAAATACGGTCTAGTTTTGAAATTAAAATATTATGCTTCACAGAGTCAAAAGCTTTACTGAAGTCAGTATAAATGAGATCAGTTTGCTTTTTTGTTAAGAAACCATCATTGACTAATGACGTAACAAATTGGTCATAGTGGACCGACTCTTAACAAAAACATGCTGGGCAAGGGAGATAAGAGACTTGCAGATAAGGAAGATGTAACTATATTTAGACTATCAAGGGAAAGATTAAAAAACTTAAGCAAACGACGAAGAAGGAATTCATAGAGGGAAGAAGAAAAAAGTGTGATATAGTGGGAACAGTGATAGAGTTGAAAAAAACAATGTTATAGCGATAAGAAAAATTATTAGAGGAGACAGAGGAATAAGTTGATTGGAAAAGTTTGCAAAGAGTTCAGAGGAAGCGGAGTCATTGCTAGCTTTTCAGAAAAAGAAAGAAAGAGGAAGGCAGACCAGAAGACTTTCTCTTTAACTTAACAAAGTTAAAGAATTGTTTAGGGTCTTGAGCTAATTGCCTTTTGCAGCGTGCAAGACAATTCTTATAATACTGAGAATTAAGAATAAAGAAGTCTGACTTAATGATTTAATATTTTTGAAGGGTAGCAGTCTTCTAGTGAACCATGGTGGTTTCGAAAAGTTTGTCAAGGGGATACTATTTGGAATACACACACCTAAGAGTGAATTCAAAGTTTTATAACATAAAGTTAACAGCAATATTTATGTCAACCGCGTCATAATCAGTTGACCAATCGGCTGAATAAATAAGGTCAGTTAATAAAGCGTAGTTTCCCATTCGAAAACGACGGCGGGGATTATAAGAGGGTGGTGAATGCAAATTGAAAGATTTGCAATCACATAAGGTGACTTCTAATGTAGGGTGATACATATCTTTGGCGACAGACAGAGGGTAGGTCCTGGAGACATTTACATTAAGGTGATCGTTGATAAATATAAGATCAAGATTTCAATTCTACAGATTAGAAATCGAACTGATCTGAAACATCGAAGGGTCAAGCATGCCATCTAAAAAATCATGCTGGGCTGAAGGAATAAGGTAATTTAATGAGGCTAAAGATGACCACGAAATGTTTGGGATGTTAAAAACACCCAATACAACTAATAGGTCATTATCACGGACATGGGTGGAAACTTCATTTATGCAGGATAAGTGCTGCATATAAGTTTCAATGTTAGTAGGGGGAGGAATATATGAACAAGTTAAATACAACGAGAAAGATGCGAGAGTAACTTTTACAGAAATAATCTCAGCATTTGTTCTCGTTGTAAGCTGAATAATTTCCGACTCAAGCGAGGTTTTAAATTAAAACCCCACCAGCTCTATGAGTCGGTCGATCTTGTCTATAGACATAGTAGGAATTTGGAAGCACTTCACAATAAGATATTGTTGAATTTAACCAAATTTCCTAGAATGCGACAATATCTGATTGAAAAGAAATGCTATTCAAATAAAGGCTTTTAGGCTTAAACTTGTGCACAATCATGTGCACAATCTGGCCAAAATTTGGGATCACAATTAATTGAGAACAAGTCTCAAGGAACACTAGAAGTGGAGAAATTAAACTTTGTAACTGGACTCTAGCAGAAGTTTTGCTAGCAATAAATGCAGCCACGGCTTCACTTGTGGTGTCAGAGAAAAGTTTTGACACAATCACTTGCTTGCGAGGCGTAAAAACATTTAAAATTGGCACAGGAGGGGTAGACGTGAAAGTGCTGCTAGTATTTTGAACTTAAGTTCGGGAGGATTTACCTTTGCGACTACTAACAACACGGAAGTTATTATTGTTGATCGGACCGATAAAACAGGCACGATTGGCAGCTCTTGCGGAGCCACCAAGGGGGTAAATAAGGGGGAAGGGGATAGCGACAACATTGGAGATGAATCAACAAGTTGAGGCGTGAGGGTGGGTTTTTTTAAGGGCTGAGGTACGGGCTCCAGTCAACGTTTCGGAGGATATTCAAGTTTAAAATTCCTAAGAAGCTCAACACTGGAATCGCAATCAGTAGTGAACATTTTAACAGCACTATTTAATTTCAAAAATATATTTCTCCCCGAATTATACATTCTTGAGAAATCAATTTGAATGTCGATGCACACCGGGCATGACCAACGAGTCGCATCACAGCCCATCAGCAATTCACAATTCTCTGCTTGCTGCTTGCACTTTAGTGCAAGATTTTTTGGAGCACGTCATTTCAAATGGTCTATTGGGTTAAACTTCGTTCAGTGCAAAACGAAAAGCAGACAAACAAAACTAACGGCGAACGAGTAAATAACAATAGCACGCAAGCAAAACGCTCGAGTAGACGTATTTTTACACAACAATGCTGTCGATCAAGTCAACAATAAAAACTTTTCGAGAGCGTGGTGCAAAGGTAAACAAGCACACTCACGGAGAGAATGCTAGGCAAAACAAAATATGAAATCAAAAACAGACACTAACAAAAACACAGCACTAACGCTGCGTTAGTTAAATTTAAAATTAATATATAAATGAGTTACGGTCATAGTAGAAGAACAACTTGCACAAAATAATAAAGCTGATAACTTTATATTGCTTTAATAAATAAGTTTCACAAATTGGGGTAGGCAATTATGCAGAAATAGAAACAAATATTTGGCAAATACAAAAAACAAGTCTAATGCGCTCAAGCTGAGAAATCTCTCTGCAATCATAATAGATTCAATAGTCCTTCATTTTAACGTAAAACATACGCATTAATTTTGATGTCTTAGCGACTTCCATAAGAATTCAGTAAAAAAACTCTTTAAATGATGATAGCTGCATACCTCTGGTTTGTATAATTATGTGTAGAAAAAATTGATCTTGGGTCCTGGGCACCTCCTTCAATTTTGGCAAGGAACAGTATTGTCAATGTAATTTTGTAAGGAGCTGATCTCTCTGCAGCGAGGAATGAAATAAATCTATTTAGTGCTATATGGACTCAAGTCAGGTACTCTCGAAATAATTATAGTACAGAATCCCCTGGCTTAAAAAGAATTGTAGGTAATGTGCAAGTGAAAATGCATTGTATGTTTGGGGATGTTGCTATCAGTCGTAGGAATGGAAAGCAATGGAAATACTCCAACTCAACTCATCACATATGCTTTCAATTTTGCAGACTTTTAACTTAAATATGACAAGTCTTGAGATCGCTGCCGTTTCATCTCTTAAATTTAGGTGTATGTTGGATTTAATTTTTTAAGGGCGATACTGCGATACTAGTCTTAATAAGTGTGGCTTGTCCGAAGCGACATTAGAAGCTGATGCCAATGTCAGTGTTAAGATGGTAGTCTAATGGTTAAAATTGTTCATTGTGAAATAATATGCGACTGGGTTTTTATCAGTAATCACTAAATGGTGTTCAAATGAGACTCTGTCCTAAAGCGAAGACTCATGAAGCAATTGTTCGCTTGAGAATGCCGATATCACTTGACATAGAAGCTGATGATAATTTTCGCAACCTATATTGCGCTCAAGTTTCTCTGATAAATGTATACCGTGGAAAAAGCAGTGCTCGGCATCTTCAATGATGCAGGCTTCGCACTCTGTAAAAATAACGGCTGTTTCGTGAAAAAAGTTAAAAACTGGAGAAACAACAGTTTAAACTAAAAAGCTATTGATAATGCACCTTGTTTACCTATCCCTCAAATCTCGGCATTAGACAATGGACCATTCGCGAATACGTCTTAGCATCTTTGGTGCATATTACAAGTCCAAAAAGAGTTGGGCAGTTTCGGAAATGTGTATCCATGTGCACCTTAGTGATATTCATTGCCAGCTCATTCAGCTGACACACACCGGCTATCAACAGAGCTCCGAAATTTCCTGTGTTTTAAAGCCTCTTTAGAGGATCGGATAGAGTAAATTCAAAAGCAATTTTTGCTTTTTGCCTTTCGCGGTGGTTTACGCTAAGATTCGTAATATTAGTTTACCATTGTACTCCAGTAGGATTTTACTTCTAAGTCTCCGGTCGCTAACAAACCGTAGAACGATATTTGGTGTTGTTTTTCTACGTAAGTTAATTGTTGGCGACATAGATTTTCTGTGTCCCCTTTCGACCTACTGGAAATTACTGTACTCTCCTTTTGTCTACATGCACAACGGATTACGCCTTGCACAATTCATTTCGGGTACTATGCACTCAGTATAATACCCTATTTATATTACATTACTAACAAAACTTGCTGTGAACAGGGGCATAGCTGGCCGGACAAATAAAATACCCCCATCGTGTCGGTGATGTTATTGGAATTATTTATATTTTCTTAAGGCTTTTAGCAATCTTTTGTAGTTTATATTCTTTTAATTACTTGAGTTGACACTCGTAAAGTCAACCGTTTCAAATAAAATAACGATAGATGGGTCGTGGTTTATGTCGATTGATCTGCAGCAAAGTATTAAGCGTGCTTGCTCTTGCATTTAGTGACATTTTTTGGAACTTTTGCTTCTATCACAATTGCTATCTCGTGTTTGATAATTAGCTTCTGTAGTTTTTTGATGGCGATGTGAACTTCGGTGGTGTTCGACCGTACTTAGGCACTAAGAGATTCCTTCGTGTTTTAGCCTACTTCTATGCTTGCGGCTGTATTTGTTGTTATAACGTGATACTACAACTAAGCAAATGATTTTGGAAGGGATGCTTAAAAAGGGTCTTTTCAGAGCCATACAGTAAAGTTGACTAAAGGACACCAAATAAGCTGGATTTTATTGATATGAAATATTCGTTCGATATGAAATCGTTATAATTTAAAAGGACATGGTCCTTGGTACAACGGTAGTTTTAAAATTTAATTGAAAATATCAAACAATTAAAGTGATCTCGGCTGGAGATTGTTTGAAGTTTTTTTCTTGGGCTTCAAATATTCTTATTTATTTTGCGTCCTGCGATTATTTTCATCTATCGTGTGCCCTTTCATTAAAAACTTTGACCAACTTAAGTGCTTTTTTATCTCTGTCGACTCTTAAAGTGTCATTCGTGCTGTGTTGCGTGCTATAATTATTTGATTATTTATTTACTAGGAGTATAACTATTCAAATATTCTTGTCTGTGAGTGTGCTGCTTGTACATTGATTATTTGTACATCGCGGGCACGTAATATGTTGTGGTTGGTTTCAATCGACGTGCTTATTATATTTATACAATTTTGTCTTCTCCTAATTGATTACTTTCTCTATTTTGTGCGCCATTTCTTATATCTGTGTGGGGCTTTTGCACCCAAAATTTTAGCTTTAACCCCTGTAATCATTATTCGGTATGCCGTGTTGCAAAAACAATTCATTATGAAACAAACTAAGGATTGGGATTAACCGCAATTTAGTATTCGCTTGTTATGATTACTGATACTGATAAATTAGCTGGTTGTGACAAGAAGATCTGTGTACACGACGTGCAAGTCCATAGACGCGTATATTTTTAATTATCTATTTCTAAAAATTAGTCCATCTCTCAAAATGAGGTCCTCATGACTTATTTCCAGTCATTTAAAACAGTACATTTTGGTAACCTCACACAATTGTTAGTGAGTTTTAACCTAAAGTCACACTTCTGTTTGCTTTGTTCCACTTTCCAACATCCATGCAGCAAACAAATAACTTGCTACTTTATATACATTATCTATCGACAATATCGACCAACTTGTGTATATGGAACTTTTTCGCTTTACAACGTTAATTCCAGATACCGATGCTATCCCTTGAAAATATAGACTGCCATTTTGCACTTTGTATATACATTTTTTCTATAACCCACCTTCATTGAAAATTTATGCTCATATTTGAAACTTTTTGGTCGAAGTTATTACAGATGTGCATGATAGCGACTTATTTGTTATGATGGGGATTCTTTCCCCATCTAGATTTCTAATCTGTTGAGTAGAACTGTTGACTTAATATCAACGAGGTTCTCCCCTCTATATATTCCAGAGGATACATCACACCTCACTTAGAGATTGCATCAATTGCATGCAAATTTTCATCATTATAACATACATATATATCTGTATTTGTGTACATAAATACATTATGACAATTACATGCACATTTATGTGCAAGCGCTATAAAAGTTTTCATTGCAATCAACAGCAATGTTAACGGCTTACACCAATGACACTGGTGTAAAAAG
>SCDZ01001327.1:4294-14673 GCA_004143845.1 Drosophila lacertosa
GCCAAGATGTTTGTGGCAGGCGCACAAAAAATTCATAACTTGTTGCACCATTTTAGAGACATAATTCATTTGTCAACGAGCCTGGCTGGGGTCCTGCACAGGCACGCTAATATGGTCAATGCCAACTGTTGCCAGTCAGACAGGGGGAGGGGCCATTCAATTGCAGGATACCGGCTGCACGACTCTATAAATGTATCCGCTCCGCTCGCTGCGTCTTGGCTGCCGTTGCTACCATAAAAGTCAAGTGCATATTTCGCTGGCAATGTTCCAAACGGCTGCGCATCGGCAGCGGAAATGGAAAGGCGCAAAAAATGGCTGTGGCTGGGGCGACAGCCCACACAGCACCCAGCCCTTGCAGCGACTAAGTGGCAAAACATGAACAAAAAGTTTGCTCGTTGTGTGGCCGACAAGTTGAAACTAATGACAATTTTGTTGTAATTAGTTGCGGCTTTTACAGCGCGCCGCGACGCCAACAAATAAGTTGTCAGAGAACTTAAGTTAAGCAATTTTCATAGTTTTCGTCGCTGGCATTTGCGGCAAGCAATCTTTTTGCTTGCTTACAAATTTGCCGGAAATGAAATTCATTTGTTCTCCTTACCCCAAAATTGTTGAAGCTGTGGCTCCAACGGCATGGCCGTCCTGGTGGGTGGTGGGTGGTGGTTGGCGTGGGCGTCGCCATTATTCGGTTACATTCTGCATGTGCCGTCGACTCAAAGGCATGCATCCTGCTGCATTTGGCCAAGGCCAGTGCTCGCCAGATATTTCAAAGCTCTGCCCAGCACCTGGTATTTAATTATTTTTAATTGCATGCAGCTGCTCTTGACATGCCACAAAACACATTTACCAATTGTAGCTCGTTCCGGCCGAACAATATGCAACAATAGCCAGTTAAAGGAGCCGCCTGTGCAGTTGACACCTTAGCCAAAAAAATTAAATTCATAAATTCTGACTATATGGTGCTGGAAAATAACCTAATTGCTGTCATTTAAGCAAATTGCTTGAAAAGGCCAATTTAAAAACAAAAAACATTTTTTCATAGAATGGATTAGGTGCTTGGTCTATATATATTGTAAGTTTTATATGGCTTTCTATCAGAAAATAATAACTACTTAATAACACCTTTAATACTCTTCGTTATATTTACTACCTATACGTTGTGGCCAACGGTATTGCGCACTTAACGGTCACATTGTAAGGTTTATTTACATGGATCTTATCGCTGTTGTTTTTGAGTGGTTGTGAAAAACATTTTAAAGCCCCCACACACACATCGAAAGTGCGCAGCTCACATTTTTTGTGGCCCACTGATTCTTCACACACACGTGCGCACACAACTGAACGAGTAGGCGGTACACGCCCACGTGGTGAGTCCTGCGATTACCTGTTGGGGTGGGGCTCAGGCACAGCTCAATCAATCGATGTATAAAACTCAGATATAAAACTGTCATTGCAAATTGACGACTCGCTTAAGATGTGTCCTTTTGGCAAGATGGTCAGCTGCAATTTCAGCCAAATTTAATTGTTATTGCGTGCAAGTTTTGACTTTATGCATAAGCACAAACACACACACACACATACGCATACACGCCCAAACGCGCTGGAAAAACAGCAGTTCTTAAAATGTTAATGGAAATTTGCATATGACCGCGTGTGCCGGACTCAGTTCGTGCAAATACAAAAACAGACTTATTTGCATATCATAAAAATTCATTTTGTAGCAATTTTTGTGTATTTTTTAAATTGAGCAACCGCAAAGTTTTGCATTGCAGAACGGAGAATGGAGAACGTAGAACGAAGAACAGAAAACAGAACCCGTCCGGTTGCGAATGTTTTGAGAAGTGCCCGACAGCCATTCACTGGCCAGTTTGTCTCTCAATCTGCCGGCCATGTCTGCATATAAAGTACGCCCTCTTGTACTTGTCATTTCACTGCACGTCCCAGTTTGTCAAGCCCGGGCCCAGCTCGGTCCGGCACGCACATAAAATACATCAATGTGGCCGTAACTCCACTCCGGTCTCCTCGACTCCAAGTGGAGTTTGCGGCGAGCCAAGACGCAAAACATGCCCCAAGCAGTGGCCAGCTTGCAGTTCTGATTTAGTGGCACTTATGACAACTATCGCACTACAAAGTTGCTCTTTGCGACTTTAAGCTCGACAGTGCACTCGTCTTCGGTAGAAATTTTAAGATAAATGTAACAGCTGCAAGACCTAATGATGCTCTTTATTTTTGTTTTCCCTTGTGGCTTTTCCTTCAATGGCATTTCAGACACAACAACAAAACAACAAACAGAAACACAAATACAGACACAGACACAGATACAGATACTTGCGGCAGACAATTTGGTGCCATTGTTCGGCCATTAGCTTTATTTTTATGTGGCAGAACGTATGTTGAAATATTGTTTATTTACTCAATTAACGCTAATTGCTTGGATCAATAAATTTTTATTTACCTTGCGCTTAAAGGCGAAAACCCGAAGTGCCTAACGACAAACGACAGGTTGCAGGCGAACAATTGAAGTGCGGACTTTGAGACAGCATTGTTGTTGTTGTTTTGGCCCAGCACAGTAAGTCGCAATAAGCAATAAGTCTCAGCTGCCATTAATAAAGTCATTACCGTCTGTCAATCTGCCGCTTTCACTTATCAAATACTTGAAGCTACATCAAATTCAAATGACACAAATACGAGCACAATCGCTGCTGCAATATTCGCAGCAAGCAATAAATTTGGGGGCTTTATCTCGAGCCCTGACAAGCGGATGTTTCATTACCCGCGATCCGCGACCCGCGCTCGGTCGCCCATAAGCAGGCAACGCATTTTTTAAACTGCTTGTTAAACTTGCCAGTGTCACGTACAGCCCAGAAGAGTGACTGAGTAGAGTGCGAGAGGCGGGCTTGGAATTTGGGGGCGTGGTTGCGCTTTAAGTTTAAGTGGCTACTTTACAAAATAGCGCCGCGTAAAATAAATTTCTTTTATGTACTCGCAAATTGCCAGCCAAAGTTTTCATATAAATAAATAGAAAAGCGCTTGAACGACCACAGAAAATACACAAAATATAAAATAGAAAGAAGAAAAAAATACAAAAAAACAGCCAAAACAAAATACAAAATACAAAATGGCATTGCGGCTACTTGTAACAAGTGTCAATGCTGCTGCGACCACTATAAACATAAAATGTTCTTGCCTCAAAAGGAAAATTTCTTTAAAAAACTTTTCCGAGGCGTGGCGAACGCGTTAGGCGTGCTTATTGTTGTCAATGCTGTTGTTGCTGTTGTTTTTGTATGGCATTGTGTGTGTGTGTGTGGGGTGTGTGTGTGCTGGGGGAAAGCTTAACGGCAATTGAATGCCAAGTTAAGTGGCAATGTGTGCGGAGGCGTTTTGCTTTTGCAATTTGCAATAACCAAAGCAAGACCATAAAAATATAGTTGCCTGCCTGCCAGCCAGCCAGACTGCTGGCCGGCCTGCCTGCCTGCCATTTTAGCCGAAACCAAAGACTGAGCACGAGATTGCCTAAATAGAAAGAGAGCGAGAACATCACAATGAGTTTTTGATTACTTTGGAATTTCTTATTTGCCTTTCAGACTCGAAAAAAAATCGCGCCCCGTAACTGTGCAAATATTGATAAGCTTTCGCTCGACATTCGCTGGAGCAGCATCTATTCACACACACACACACACACACACATGCATGTGCTTTAAAAAGTGGTTTGTGCCCTGGTTTTTATTTGCCTTACAATTTGGCAATAATAGAACATGTGTTCGCTTTTAAGGGATTTAATGTTTGCCATATTAGCGCAAAGTTTGCAAAGAAAACCTCGATACCTCGATAGATTAGGGCACTAAAGCTTTTACCATGACGAGCTCAGAAATGTTTGTATTAACTTTTTTTTTGCCTTTTAAGCATACACTTACATTTTTACGTAGTTTTCATAATTATACGATCTTCTGGAGTAAAAGTTGAATATTGAAATGTGTTGTTTCTACTCAATAAAAGAGTCATCACTCTGAGGCACTTTCAAGATTTTTTTGCGCTCTCCTTCCTGGTGCGTTGTGTGAATTTGGCCTCCACTTAAACAGAAATGTGCTGTCAGCATGTGGCGCTTGCCTAATGTCAGCGCTGTCGCGGTGAGGTGTTTACGACCGTAGACAAGGAAGGCGCGCTAAATTGAAGAATATTTTGCGTAATAAATTTGAAACGTGACGCACGCTAAAATACGTTGAAGCCAACTGTGACCCTGGCCGAAGCTTATTGATAGAGCAAAAAGTATCCAACCATGCCTGCCCCGACAATATACTTTGCCTGCATAGATAGCTGTCATCGTAACGGTGCGTTGCGGGGCTGACAGCTCTGTCACCTGCTCACGTACGCACACAACAGCAAACAAAAAAAAAAAAAAACAGAATAAAATAAAATCCTAAAACAGAAAGCGCAAAGCGAAAGGGAAAAGAAAATCGAAAAAGTATTTGGCATTTGCTACTTACACGGCCGGGGTCATCAAAATATGATAACCTTTGCAAACCATTTATGAATTTTGCAGCTGTAAGCTGTAAGTTTTGGTTAAGCCACGATTTCCATTTATTTGCCTCTGACCAGGCTCATAAATTACCCGGGCTTAGTAGAGCGTGCGGTCGGTCAGAGACAAGCACGTGCAACGTTTTGCTGATTGATTAAACCGCGCGAAGATCAACATTGCAGCATCAACTACAAAAGCGTTTGGAACGTTTCAGGAATTGTTATTACATCGTTTGCTAGTTTCTCCACTTTTCTAGGTGTGTGCCAACCTAGAATCAGCCGATTCTCATCAAATGGCTGGCGGGGGATGTCAAAACCGATGCCGTTGCCGAGTGGACGAACAAACGGACTTGCGGCACACGTGCCAAAGTCACTTTTGATATAACTACATGATGGCAGCACTTAATATGCCTCTCCGTCGGTTTAGGGCTTGGGTCCATGTCCGTCTGCTCACCCAACTTCTAGACGTGACGAGTGCGGGCATAGTGCGCATTATGCTCGGGCCGTGAATGAAGCCCGAACTCATTGTCATGTACGGCGCATAAACAGCAACGGGGCGGGCCACATGGGGAGCAGCAGAAGGCAGCATTGGGAGTGAGAATGCTCAATACGACCATTTGGCAGTCTCAGACTGGCCCGCATCAAGCATACGCACCGTGTACTTTCACTGACACACCAACAAGCTGCAAAGTTGCCTGCCAAATACATTAAACAAAGCAGTTGTCGCACTGCCGGTGTGGGGACTCTTAAAATCCATATAACAGTCAACAGGCAAACAATAAGGACTCACAGCGGGGGGCATTCAGTAATTGAGCTGACACAGCGTGAATAGGTTTTGTAACTAGCACAACTCTGCCAGACCAAATAAAATGCAACAATAATATTTTAGACCTGCCTTGGGGCCCGACTCAAATAATGGCAATGGTTGCCACATAATTTGACAATTAATTTAGCTGGCAATGGTTGAAAATTATATTATTTAATTTAACTTATTTATTTAAACTGCAAATGACATTAAAGCAAAGCTTTTTGGACCATATTAGGTAATTTAAAATTCCCTGTAAATGGTTAGAGCACAGTGAAGTAATATAATTGGATTCTGCGTAAAAATTGTAACAGGCAAAAAGACTTAACTTAATATGTACTATATGGTATATGTTTAGTTAAGCTAACACATATAATACGTTTTCTACTTATTAATTCTATATAGAAATTTGTTGTTAGCATTTTTGAAACAATATGATCCGAAAATTATAACCGGTCCAACTAAAAACCGGTCAAGGATGCCAGATTGTATGTTAATAAGCTTATGGCACATTATTATGATTTATGATTGAGTTATTCAAGAACCTTAACACCCGAAATTCAAACACAAGTTGTGCCCTAGTCGAGAACTCTTGTTCTCTTCTGCTTGCTCTAACGATTCACTTTCAAAAACTTTGACTCTGAAAGGGAAGAAGAAGTGTTTGGTTATCGCATTGAATTCATTAGAAATGCAAATCGACTACTGCGACAGCTTCAAGTTCAATCCGGCCATAAAATTCATAGCGGGTGTGCACGCAACGCAGAGGCCAACAAACCAGGTGATAGTCGAAGCCAAATCGAAGCTGTCTAGTTTGTTAACCCGTTTACAGCCAAAGGCCAACGGCCAAATGCAGCGCCCCAAGCGACGCTCAACTGGCGGATTAGTTATCTTATATCTGGTTTTATTTTTATTGTTAGTGCGTTCGCTCTATAAGGTTTTTCACGGTTTTCACAAAACGCACTCTGGGCCAAATTTATGACGCGCAGCTTTTATGTGTGTGTGAGCGCTTGAGTGGGTGCTTTATTTTCTAATTACAGCACATTCGCACAAGTGCGTGAGTGTGCGTGTGTGTAATTAGTGTTTTGTATGTTTATATTAAAAGCCGTTGCGTTCGTTGCTTAATAAATTAAACGACAATTTGCACATGCAGAAGTCGCCTAGAAGCCTGTCAATGTTGTTGTTGTTGTTGTTGTTGTTTTCATTACACATTTGTTGTTGTCAGTGCTCGTAAAGTGCTGTTTAGCTACTGTCCTTAGTCGCAAACGAGTTCGAAAAAGCAGCCGCGTCGCCATAGGACGACAAGGCCATTATGTGTGGGCATGTTTGCAATTAAAATAAAAAGCAGGGCAAAAGTGTCAGCTGCGTCTGTACTCCATATACATATACATATACATATACATACGTACGTTCCGTATGGACCCTGTTCGGCGTACTTAGACGTTAGCTGCGACTAAGCCTGCGACTCGTCCTCATACGGGCTACAAAAATAAGTTATTGCCTACTTGTGGGCGCTGAGACGCTCACAATAAGCTGCGAATTTATGTGCGCACTTTTTCGCATTCCTTTGCTTTATCCCTGCAGCCTACAGGGCGTATCAGTTATTTAGAACCCAAAGTCTTATTGCAGCAAGTACTGGGTATGTCCATATGAAGAACTTTCCTTAGTTTTGACTTATTCAGCAAATTGTCTTCGAATTTCATGCTTGATTTGGCCGCATTAAATGCTTCTAGGTACTTGGCTAAATCTTACTTTTTATGCTTATCTATTAGATAAATAATTTTACGTCTATTTGTCAAAAAATCAGCAGCTGCCGTCGTCGATACTTGATTGTTTACACAAAACGTTTTGGCCGTTATGGCAAATTGGTAAATAAATTGGGCAGAGATTAATAAATTGGCAATAATTTGGCTTGATGTTGTTTTTTTTCAATCCACAGGTGACGAGTTATTAAAATTTGATATTTTATGAGCTTAGGTTTGCGTTCGAGTTCGGCTTTTGGGTTTTTTTTGGCTTGCAATAATTGCCATAATTTATTTGCATGCCAAATTTGGACAAATTTGCATGTGCTTAAGTCCACTTTGATATTGTTTAATACCTGTGCTTTGTGGCATGCGGAAATCTTTGCCAAGAAGTCCTTATCTGGCGGCACCACAAACATTTATGCAAACGCGAAGAAAGAACTAAACAAACCTGTTTAACTGGCAGCGACGACTAACGACAACATTTTTGCAATTTTTTTAGATAAACTTAACGATTTAGGGAATTAATTAATGCTCCAATTTATAGCAAGGCAGCAATAAAATTTTGTGTTCTTTTTTTGTTGCTATTGTTGTGCCCAGCCACTTGAAACAGATATTTTTTGGAGGGATGAACATATTTTTATATATATATATATTTCTGTACATATTTGGCCTAAAAGAGTGTATGTGAGCTTGGCCAGTGCGTCGTAGACTGGAGCTGTGCTTGGTATAAATAGATCGATTGACCCGGGGGCATTAACATAAAACGCTGCTCTCAGCTCGATCCCGGGCCTGGCCGCATTTTGTTTATTTATTGATGCGCCAACGCTGTCCAACGGCATTTTTGTTGTTATTTTCTTATCAATTGTTGTTGTGCGTGCGGTGTGCTCTGCTATTTTGTGACTGTTTTATATTTGTTTCTTCTTCTTCTTTCTCTTGTTTTTCGATTTTTGTGTTTTGGTTTTTATATTGCCGCTGCGTGCATCTTTTATGAGCGTGTGGCGCCCGAGACCTTGAAATTGTAGCTGGTTTATTTTAATATGTTTACATTTGTCTAGTTTGCATATGACATTGCCACCAGCGATAGGCGGTGGCAGCAGCAGCAGCAGCAGCACCAGCGACAGCTGAGACGCCAAAATGCCGAGCAGCCCAGCAGAGCAGCTGGTGGCTTGGGTGGAGCCATAAACAAAACGAAGACAAATTATATTTGGTTTTAGGCTGTGACTTTAGCTCTGAACTGACTTGATTGACAACTTCTCAAGCGGCGCCAACCGGTGATTAGTATGTAACCAAAGTCATGAATGGAAAGGGATATTGACGAGATTCACAAAAGTATTGGTAGAATCAATTAATAGTAGTTAAAACTTTTTGATTTGTGTGTGGCTAAAATTGCCGCGTAACTTTTATACTACTTCCAGTTGAGGCTAATAAATGGCAAGGAGTCGAGCCGATGATTACTCATAGCTAAACTTATCTATGATATGCATCAGTTAGGCGCCGTCGATTTGCCAATCTATTCAGTTATCTCAGCTATGAATCTATCGAATTTTAATGTTGAAAACATTTTATTATGCAAATGAATTCAATATCAAATATGTTGTTGGCATTTATTTATCTATAGCAGGGCTCCAAAAGTCAAAAACAATAATTTTTATGATATCAATAAAGCATGATGAAAACGTGATAATCGCTGATCAGATTAAGTGGACTTCGCCATCGCCGTCGACGTCGACGTCGCCTGGCGCCAGCTGATTACCGTCGCATAGCTTCAGGTGTCGAACAGTAAAAACCTCAAGGTCGCATCGCTTGTTAAGTTAATGGCTTCTATTTTGGCAAGCCAACTGCCCAACAGGCCAACTGGCCAACAACATTGAGGGCTAAACGGATGCGCAAAAAGTCAAAAGATTTGAAAATTGATTTCTGTGTGTTTTATGGATATCGAGGCCATTGTTTTGTTAAAAGCGCGCATTCCTTCAAATGTAACTTGATAAACTTTTGGGGTCCCTCGCCAAATAATACAACAACTTAGTTCGAAATTCATACCAAACTAGCCGCAATAATCGAT
The DNA here is from genome assembly GCA_004143845.1 of Drosophila lacertosa. NCBI lineage: Eukaryota > Metazoa > Arthropoda > Insecta > Diptera > Drosophilidae > Drosophila > Drosophila lacertosa. The sequence goes on from SCDZ01001327.1 coordinate 13,416, forward strand.
TGGGAATTCCCAAACTAGAAATCTTGACACCAGCCAAACAAACACAACTCACACAAACTCGACTGGGAATTTTAAATATCATCTCAAACTAGTTTTGATGCGCCGCCAATCCAAAATCAATATCGCCATCCATCGGCACCTATCCGAAATTCATTTTTGCATCCAAATATGCATGAAGAAAATAATTTCCTTTATTAAAATTTCGATCAGATCACAAAATAGTGTAAACTTGTTTCGCATCAATGATGCTGCTGGCCCCTAGTTTCGCCCCTAGTTGGTGGTTCAATGCGACTTGCTCTTGAGCAAGGGCTGCGGCCCATTTGCATAATGCCAACAGCGTTATTTGCAAGAATAGGCCGACAAGTCGCAGATGCGCTCCGATGTCGACATGGCTGGCATTGTTTTTATCGCTTTGGCCTTTCAGGGCTTGATATCAATTCAATAGACAAAGGCAGCAAAAGAAGTTACTGCTAAATGCTTCAAGTTTCAAGAGTGACAGCACCAGCCGCCGCAGCCGCAGCAGCCGCACCAGTCGCAGCAGCAGAAGCAGCAACAACAACCATCTCACCGTATCAGACACAGCAGCAGCGACCACCGCGGCTCGGTCTCTGCGTGAACTTGAGCGCAGTCGAGTGACATAGTTTTGTGGTTTTCGTATAAATAGTGGACCCTATGGCGCTCCAAACGTCAGATACAACCGAACAGTCAAAGTTAAAGAACTTCAGTTAAATTCAAGATGCGTGCATTCATTGTAAGTAGCCACCAGCCAGCAGCCAGCTGCTACCCTCATTAGGATTACCTCATCCCTCCTTTCTGTGTGCAGGTCTTGTGCTTAGTGGCAGTCGCCAGCGCCGACAAGCTCGGCTACAACTACCAGCCCGTGGGTCACTCCGACGCAGGCCTGTCCTTTAGCCCAGGAATTGGCGGCGGCAGCATCGGCGGCGGCAGCATCGGCGGTGGCAGCATCGGCGGCGGCAGCATCGGCGGTGGCAGCATCGGAGGCGGTAGCCTCGGCGGCCTGTCTGGCGGTAGCCTCGGCGGCCTGTCCGGCGGCAGCCTGGGTGGTCTGTCCGGCGGCGGTCTGTCTGGCGGCAGCCTGGGTGGTCTGTCCGGCCTTGGCAACGGTGGTCTGTCCGGCGGTAGCCTCGGCGGTCTGTCTGGCCTCGGCAACGGTGGTCTGTCCGGCGGTAACCTGGAAGCCCCAGTCTCCTACAACGCCCCTGCCCCAGCTGCTGAATTGGAGAAGGAGTTCTTCACC
>SCDZ01001328.1:0-15657 GCA_004143845.1 Drosophila lacertosa
ACTCTTTGGGTTCTACCCTTTAAATAGGAAGAAATCCAGGAGAGCAGTAAGGGAGGAAAACCAATACGGTCGAGTTTTGAAAGTAAAATATTATGGTTGACAGAGTCATAAGCTTTACTGAAGTCAGTATAAATGACATCAGTTTGGTTTTTTGTTAAGAAACCATCATTAACTAATTAGGTAAATTCTAACCAATTGGTCATAGTGGACTGACTTTGAACAAAACCATGCTGTGCAGGGGAGATAAGAGACTTGCAGAGATGCTGTAAGAAAGAAGTAATTATTTTTTCAAACAGTTTAGGGATGGCGGACAACTTAGCTATGCCCCTATAGTTTGTAATATCAGACTTAAAACGTTTTTTGTAGAGAGGATTGCTATACGATTCTTTCCTAAGAAGGGAACCACTGTACACCTTGAGAAGACAACTTGGAGTATTGTCTTACCCCGCAGAGTAGGAGTTTTTAAGGAATTTATAGTGGAAAAGTGTGATATAGTGGGAGAAATGATAGAGTTGGAAGAAACAATGTTATAGGGAAACAATGTTATAGAGATAAGTTGATTCGAATAGTTAGCAAAGAGGTCCGAGGAAGCGGAATCATTGCTTGATTTACCTGTCCCAAGAAAAGAAGACTTAGACAGACGAGAAGACTTTCGCTTTAACTTTACAAAGTTAAAGAATTTCTTAGGGTCTTGAGCAAATTGCCCTTAGCAACGTGCAAGATAATTCTTATAACACTAAGAATTATGAAAAGAAAAGTTTGAATTGGCTAAGAGGTATTTCGACAAGTCAAAACTGCATCCAGATTTTTAAAACATTTTGATTTAATATTTTTTAAGTTTAGCAGTTTATAAGTGAACCATTGTGTTTTAGAAAAACTGGTCAAGGGGATACTATTTGGAATACAGTCATCTAAGAGTCATTTGAAAGTTTTATACAAAAAGTTAACAGCAATATTTATGTCAACCGCGTCATACAGAATTAACCAATCGGTTGTAAAAATCAGGTCATTTAATAAAGCGTATTTTGCTCTACGAAAACAGCGGCGGGGATTATAAGAGGTTGGTGAATGGAAATTGGAAGATTTCCAATCACATAAAATAACTCCTAATGTAGGGTGATACATATCTTCGGGGACAGACAAAGGGGAGGTCCTATAGACATTTACATTAAGGTGATCGTTGATAAAGAAAATATCAAGATTTTTATTAGACAGATTAGAAATCGAATTAATCTAAAACAACGAAAGGTCAAGCATGCCATCTAAAAAGTCATGCTGGCATGAAGGAATAAGGTAATTTGTGGAGACAAAAGATGACCATGAAATGTTTGGGATGATAAAATCACCCAATACAACGGATAGGTCATTATCACGGACATGTGTGGAAACTTCATTTATGCAGGATAGGTTCTGCATATAAGTTTCAATGTTAGAAAAGGCAGGGATATATGAAACAGTTAAGTACAACGAGCAAGATGCGAGAGTATCTTATACAGAAAAAATCTCTGTATTTGTACTCGTAAGTTGAACAATTTCCGACTTGTTAGAAGAGGGAGGGATATATGAAAAAGTTAAGTACAACGAGCAAGATGCGAGAGTATCTTATATAGAAAAAATCTCTGCATTAGAACTCGTAAGTTGAACAATTTCCGACTCAAGCGAGGTTTTCACAGCAATTAAAAGCCCACAACGTTTACGAGTCAGTCTATCTTGTCAATATATGGAGTAGGAATTTGAAAGTAGTTCACAATCAGATATTGTTGAATTTAACCAAGTTTCGGAGAATGGGACAATATCTGATTGAAAAGAAATGCTATTCAAATAAAGAACTTTTATTTTTATTCTGGTATGTTAAGAAAATATCGGTAGCTATCAGTTTTTTGTTGCACTGTTCGAGATGTATAAGGAGGTATCCGGAAGGACGACAGGCAACATCTGATTTCGGTTTTTGACCTTAAGCTCGGGCACAATCATGTGATCTGATCAATATTTAGGATCACAAATCATTGAGAACGAGTCTCGAGGAACATTTATTTTAAAAGAAGAAATTTCTCGGGGAGTGGAGAAATTAAACTTAATAACTGTGACTCTAGCAGAAGTTTTGCTCGCAAGAAATACAGGCACGGCTTTACTTGTGGTGCCAGAGACAAGTCTAGACACAAACACTTGCTTGCGAGGAGCAACAACATTTAAAACTGGCACAGGAGGTGTAGAGGTAGAAGTGCTGTTAGTAGTTTGAACTTGAGTTCGGGAGGATTTACATTTGCGACTACTAACATAATCGAAGTTATTATTGTTGATCAGTGCGGAGTCAACAACGGGCACGATTGGCAGCTCTTGCGGAGCCGCCAAGGAGGTTAATAAGGGGGAAGGGGATTGCGACAACCTTGGAGATGAATCTAAAAGTTGAGGCGTAACCAAAATTGGGTGGGTACGAACAAAAATTCGGGCTCCAATCAAATCACAGTCAGTAGTGAGCTTTTTAGCAACGTTGTTTAATTTGAAAAATTTATATCTCACCGAGTTATACATTCCTGAGAAATCAATTTGAATGTCGATGCCAACAGAATGTCACCACTGCCCTTATCGCTATAGCAGCGAGTTTGTCAGTATCGCCCATTTATACCACATTAAGCATGCATAATATTCTCACACAACCAGCAATCAAAAAATTGATGTGGTGCAGAATCTTCTGCTTGCTTAAGCCTGCAAGATTTTTTGCAGCACGGCATTTCGGTGCAAAACGCAAAGCAGACAAAAATAGTAACGGCGCGCGAGAAAAACAAAACAGAAACAACCGCTCGAGAAGACGGCATTTTTAAAACAACGCACAATCAATCACACTCACGAAGTTAATGTTAGCCAAAAAGAAATCTGGAATATAAAACAGACACAAAAACACAAATTAAAATAAATATGTAAATGACTTACGGTCACAGAGAAGTTTCAGTTTTGAATTTGTTCTTTTATAGTTCTAACGAACTTGAATTAAAAACGGATTACAAAAATAAAAGATACTTTGACTGAATATCACAGAGTCTTCTTTAATTATAAAATAAAGATACAGTAAATGAACATCAAAGAGTCTCTTTTAATTGGCGCACAAACGGGAAATAACCCAATTGTTTTAAAAGCGATCGTTCAATCGCCCACCGAAATAACTCTTTGAGCTAAACGCTAAGAGTCGCGGTGCAATAAAGTGAACAACAAAAACAACAGTGAATAGAACTCACGATCTCAATGAGAACAATTTTGTGACTTAAACATCAACAAATAAAACAGAAACACACAACAATAAATTGAGCGCTACAACAAAACAGTGGATAATAAGGAACACTCACGCACCAAAAAACTTAAAGCCAAAAAAAAAAAACCCCAGCCAAGAGAGCTGAGCGAGTTACAACAACAACGACAAATCAACAAATACGAGCGACCGGCAGTGTTCAACTGGAAAATAACGTATCGCAGCGGCCACCACGCCACTTGATTGAAGCGCATATTTCAAAATGTAAGTGAGTTGTTCATTTGTTTACAATTCAAATAAATTTAATAAAATTCTCAAAGCTGTTTAGTATGAGATATCATTGTTTACAAAATAAACTTATGCAAGATTCTGCCTGTTGCAGTAAAGTGTTAAAGAACCTTCAATAAGTCAGAATTAAATTTTATTCCGAAACGGTCTAATTTTTTATGTTGCACCCATTGCAATACCAAACCAAAGCGGACGACAGTAGTGGCGACGAACTGATAACTTCGTACTTAGAGCAGCGGTAAGCCAAAAAAAATGAATGCAGTACAAGTTGCCCATTTGGAGGCAAAGGTTCAGGCAGCCCTTGACCAACAAGCCCAAGAATAGTAATCGAGCCAGGGGCCCATTGCGACGAGCCCCTAGATATTATAAAGTCCGTCCCCGAGTTTGACGGGAAAATAGAAAACTATGTTTAATGGAGGAAACCCGCTTCCGCACCCTACAAAGTGTTCGAGCCATACAACGGCTGTAAAGTGTGGGGATCAGCAGATGCTGTGCTGGCCTTTTTCAACACAGTGTTGAATTTTAAAGCCATTATTGCCAAACTAGATTTTACATACGCCGACAAAACACCGGTACATGTAATCCAGCAACTAAACACGTGCAACTAAACACGCTTCAGCAGGGCAACCTGTCACTGCTACAATATTTCGACGAGGTCGAGAAAAAACTCACCTTGTTAACAAATAAAACACTAATGACGCTCGATTCCGTTGCAGCGGCTGTATTAGATGAAAAGCTTAGAAGCGACGCGCTTAATTTTTTCGTCTCAGGTTTGAAAAAGTATCTGAAGTGGGCAGTCTTCCCGGCACAGCACATAGACCTCCCCTCAGCTTTAGCTCTAGCCCAAGGAGCCGAATCAAGCAATGAAAGAGGCATCTTTGCAGCAAATTTTGCAAAACACCTTGAGGAGAAACCCAAAAAACAAAATTCGCAAAAGTCTCAAAACTGGCGTCAGAACGCCCAACACGGAAAGGAGGACAATTCTCAAAGCAAGAGTCCCTACTTCCAGAAGAATCTAAAAGACAAAAACGACCAGCAAAAACCAATAGCACGAAACAGCGCTATAACAACCAAAAGTTCCAAGGGCGGGGGCCCGAGCCGATGGAGGTAGATCCATCCTCACGCACTAGGTAAACTGCACAATGCTACAGAAACAACCAAGGCTACGGGGACCAATCTATGAGAACCCAACAAAACCCAAATCATCTACCACAGGAAGAGAGTAACGGTGACTACGAGTCACGGTCACAGCAGGAAATGACACAAGTTGAAGACGATTTGTCCGAAAGTTGTAATTTTTTAGCGGAAGCTCCCTGCTTCCGTTTAAAAGACGAAAAAAAGCCCTTCCCGAACTGGCACATTGGGTGTCAGTTGACAGCCCTTTCCAAGTCAAATCAATTCACGGCCACACTAAGATTGAGCAGAAATGCCTCATCCACCTTTTCAGCGTAAAGTCCTACTTTTTTATGCTGGAGACACTTAATGACTTTGACGGCATAATTGGCCTCGATCTGTTAAAACAGATTAATGTCCAAAAAGACCATGACCATGGGATTGAAAAAAACGAGTACACTAAATGTCAACAGGTGAACCTTATTCAGATTAATGACACGAATGTCCCTCCTGCTGTCAGATACACCTTTGATAGTATGATCAACAAAATGGTAAAAGCATTTGCGGACGTTAACGAATCCCTACCGTAAAACATAAATACGGTTGCTACTATACCAACGGATGACGAACCGGTTTACTCAAAACTTTATCCGTATCCAAAGGGCGTGTCTGACTTTGTCAATGCAGAGGTTAAACAACTTCTAGCGAATGGCATAATACGACCGTCAAATCAAAGACCCCTTCTAATAACTCGATATAGGTTGTCGACAAAAAAAGCATCGACGAAGCGGGGCACAAACGGAAGCGTCTTGTTATTGATTTTAGGAAACTAAATCAGAAGACAATCGATGACAAATACCCTATCCCATCCATTTCGACTATATTGTTAAACTTGGACGAGGCTCAGTATTTCACTAAGCTAGACCTCAAGTCAGGGTTCCACCAAATTGAATTGGCTGAAAGAGACAGGAAAAAGACAGAATTCTCTGTCAACAACGGGAAGTATGAGTTTTGTAGACTCCCGTTCGGACTGAAAAATGCCCCAAGTTTTTCAACGAGCCATTGATGATGTGCTCCGCGAACAAATTGGTGGGATATGTTATGTTTACGTCGATGACGTAATAATCTTCTCCACGTCCAAAGAAGACCATATCAGAGACATTGAGTGGGTCTTGAGAAACCTTAGGGACGCAGGCATGCGAGTGTCTGAAGAAAAATCCAAGTTTTTCAAAAAAAGCGTGGAATATTTGGGATTTACAGTGTGCATTAAAGACTTTCCCCAACCGAAAACTCTATTCGCTCTTAGGTCATTTTTAGGTCTAGCACGCTACTACAGCTGCTTCATAACGGGTTTTACCAGCATCGCAAGGCCCCTAACAGATATCTTGAATGGCGAAAATGGCAAAGTAAGTGCCAATTACTCAAGAAAGGTGATAATCGAATTGTCTCAAGAGCAAAATGATGCCTTCGATAGGCTTAAAAATATATTGGCCTCCGAAAAAAAAAGCCTTTTGACCTCACAACAGACGCGTCTGGCTACGGGCTGGGAGCAGTACTGTCTCAAGACGGCTGCCAGATAACAATGATTTCGAGAACATTGCGGACAACGAGGTAAATTTTGCCACAAATGAGCGTGAGCTTCTCGCCATTGTATGGGCAGTCAAAAACCTCAGAAATTACTTGTATGGTGTTAAGAATCTTAACATTCATACAGACCACCCGCCATTAACTTTTTCGGTATCGGACAAAAACCCGAATACCAAAATAAAGCGTTGGAAAGCCATCATTGATGAGCACAACGCAAACATTATTTATAAACCCGGAAAAGAGAATTTGGTAGCTGGCGCTCTGTCTTGGCAAAATGTCAATGCGTTAGAGGACTCAGCAGACTTAGATGCTGCCACTATCCACAGTGAGGAATCCCTCACATATACCATTGAAGCTACAGACAAACCGGTAAATTGCTTTCGGAACCAGATTATTCTGGAAGAAGGGACTATCCCCCAACAAAAGACGTATATTTTGTTTAAGACGAAAACTAGTCACATAACTAATTTTTCCGATCGCAGAACATTACAAAGCATTAAAGATGCAGTAAATGCTGACGTATCCAACGCAATTCATTGCGAGCTACCCATAGTGGCTTTCATCCAACACGGACTAGTTGAGGCGATCGCTTCTACCACTTTTAGATATTGCAAGAACTTGGTTACAGATTTTGTGAACCCAGCAGAGCACAGGGAAATTGCGACAGCTGAACATAATCGCGCACACAGAGCAGCGCAAGAAAACGCGAAACAGATACTTAGGGAGTATTGTTTAGCAAAAATTGGTCACTTAACGTCGAAAATAGCTGCAAACTTGAGAATGTGTGTTATGAGTAAACATTACCGGCACCCAAAACAACAGGAAACAGGGAAAACCCCGATACCATCGTATGCCGGAGAAATGTTGCATATAGATGTTTACTCCACTGCCAGTTAATACTTTCTAACTAGCATCGACAAGTTTTCCAAGTTTTCATGGATATCAAAGCTCCACTTCTGCAACTTCTGAACATGTTTACTAAAACAAAAGCTATTTACTGCGACAACGAGAAATCCTTAAACTCGGAAACCATTAAGTCAATGCTCAACAATAACTTTGGCATTGAGATTTCAAATGCTCCACTCTTGCATAGTTCCTCTAATGGACAAGTCGAGCGGTTCCATAGCACTATTGGGGATATAGCACGCTCCTATAAGTTGGAGACACAGGTAGAGGACACTGTCGAGAACATTCTCCTTGCAACCATAAAGTACAACAGGTCAATCCATTCGGTGAAAAACAAGAGACCCATAGACGTAATTCACGCAGCCTCAAAAAACAGTACAGTGCAGATTAAGGAAAAAAGTCGCATCAGCACCGAAAAAAATACTAGACCAAATGAATAAAAACAGGGTCTATAAGTCGTATTTGTTAGGCTATAGGGTTTGGATAAAGAACAATAAAAGATTGGGAAATAAACTATCACCCCTATGGACAGAAGCTATAGTGAAAGCAGACCTATGTACGACGGTTCTTATTAAAGGGACGGTGGTCCATAATGACAATCTTAAGTAGGTTTTAGACATTTGAAAAATCACGACAATTAAATTCTTAATAAATTTGTTCTTAGGTTCAGATATTTTTTCAGTTTAACAATAGCAACCATGACACCCAAAGCGACATAGAGACTCAACGACTACTCCCACGCGAACTACATACCTATAGTTGACGGAGACGTAAAAATCTGGGACTCGTACACTTTCATGGGACGCACGACGAACTTGACATCTCTTGAAACTTACATCGACGAGACATGGAAATTGATAGACAATCTACCCAAGGACCACATGAAACAGTTACTGAGAAGTGGCATACAACACATAGCTACATTAATAGCTTCTTTGACCGTTCACCACCGACAAGATTTTGATGACTGGGAACAAATTAAATTCAAGCAAAGTCAGTTAATAGAATCCGAGAGCAAACAGATAGAGATCAACGGTAAATTCCAGGCAAGACTTAATGACGTTTCAAAAAAATAATAAAATAAAAAAATAGATATTCTTCCTGTTCAGCATAATAACATAATATTAGATCTAGACGAAGGAAATACGGTGGCCGACTGCGGAACAAAGACCTTCGCTGTTCTTGACTGCGCTGTCACTGTGAGCACCACTTTCTGCAGGAGACTACAGAATACTTCATGCGCCCAATAACTGGTATCTGGAACCGTCGCACAATGCTTCACATGCCCCGGACACCTAGCGCCCGTGGTAGTAATCGGCGAAGGCATTGCAGTAATTAACAGCGTGACCATGAATGTAGTGGACAGTACCAGTAACAGCCAGACAGTCGCGGGAACTTTCCTCGCAACTTACGACGATCACGTCTCACTGAATGGCACCCGTTACGTGAACCACCGAGGCATCCTGAAGGAGAAACTTGCTGTATCCACGTCAGCCGTGGTCAACGTCACCCTCTTCAGAGAACATCTGAGCCTCCCATTCTTACATGACCTAACCATGAAGAATCTCCGCCATATTGGGGATCTTAGATCGGGATTATCTTCACGATCATATGGCTGCTTGACACTCATCGCCCTATTCCTGCTCCTCGTGGTCACCTGGAAATTATAACAGCGCAGAATAAGAAAGAAGAAACCCGAGGACGTGTTTCACCCTAGTAAGGAGGAGTTAACACGCGCAAGCTTGAGTTTGCTGACAACGCTGTTGCGCCGGATGCCGTCGCGACAAAGTTGCAGCCGAAATCCAAAACTCGCACGCGCAAGTAGCCTGATCGCCCGCTGGAAAAGCCGACTCAGCATTTAGCCGGCACTCCAGCCGGCAGCGGTGGCTTCATGGTTCGATGCAGCTTGCCCTAAGTTTCAGTTTCGAATTTGTTCTCTTATAATTCTAACGAACTTGAATTAAAAACGGATTACAAAAATAAAACAAAAAACACGTTTGATGCGTTCAAGCTGTACATGTGTACGTACAAATACAGCCGAGTCCCGATAATTCGAAATGGCAAGGGGGTCGCATATACATACATATACGGGAATGCACTTTATTGAGAAATATATGTAATAAGGCTCAAAAATGAAAATATCTATTAAACGGAGCTTTTAAATTTCAGATAATGTTTAGATATGTAACTTTATTTCAACTTAACAAATCAATATAAGTTCATTCATTTGTAAGTCTTACATATTAACGAAAAATAAAATTATATATTAAATTAAGTTGTTGATTTTTTACGAACTACACCGAAATGCGATTTATCCAGATTTCCATTTAACGGGCTTAAAAACGAAAAATTCTTGGCTTCGTAATCTTTTATCATATCAGTCCACATTTCCTTCCAGTCAATACATACGTCTTTATTAACAGAAGAACTTTCGCCGCAAATTTTTCTATTAACGCGGTATTGTGTCGGTTTTTAAAAAGATCTGGCTATCACTGCTTGCTTCTTTTTTGTCCATTATCAATGGCTAACATGTTATTTTGTTTTTGCGCTTTTGTCAACGGCTTATGCGTACGTTTTTTGAAATTTTACAGTACCGAAGTTACTCTTAGATAAACACCAGCAAACTAAGCGAAAACAACGATATAAGCACAAAGCTCTGCATTTGAAGCGACAAAAAGGCGACATAGCTATCTACAAATTCTAACGGTGATTTAACTGCGAAAGTTTTTTTATTGAATAACGAATTGCAAACTTCAATTTATGCTTTGCGTGGCGAAAAAAAACTACAAACTAAGGAGGAGACTAAAATGTATGGGATTTTTACGAATTATCGATGTTTTTTCAAGGGGACAGCAATTTTTACGAATTATTGAGATTTTCGATTTAGCGGGTGACAAATTATCGGGACTACTGAGCCACGAAGGAAAGGCAATGATCTTGTCCAATGCCATGGACAGTTTGGCCACAGCCACATGTGTCCATTGCGGCGACAACGAAACTACGTCCTACAAAGTATGTAGAATATATAAAGCTATGCCCATTATCAACACTTCCTCGGCTAGATCCACTTTTACCAGCAACATGCACAATATTACCCCTCACACCACACATCTGACAATATCAGCTATGCTGGTATAGTAGGAGGCTAAGCCAATATGAGTACTGGTTCTATCGTAGCAATCCAAAGCAAGTTCAGGCCGAGTCCAATCAAACAATCATCGCCTAAGTCCAAGTCCTGGAGTAATAAATACAAGCAGAATTTGCCCAGATGACGTAAATGTTGGGCATAATTGTGACATCATTATGCAAATAGGTTTGAAAATAGTCTTAAGGAATGCTAACGGCTTCTGTTAAAGTAGACAGGAGGGGTAAATGTGCCTTAAAAGGAACAGTATTGACATAAGGCTCATATCCGATTCCTACTTTAAAATTAATGGATACCACATAATTAATGACAACCACTCGAATAGCAATAGCGAGGTGCTGCAGCATTTAGCTTAAAAAATAATATCCAATGCTCCAAACAAACTCCTACTCTGGAACCCTGGTTGCAAACAGCTGTAATGTAACTTTGCACCCCAATTGAAAGTCTAACAATTCCTGCGCTCTACGCTCCGCCCAGACACCAGATAACCTCTCAACTGTTTACTTGCGTTTTTAAAAACTTTGGAAACTTGTTCATTATTGGACAACTTCAATTCAAAGAATACCTAGTGGGAATTCAGGTTATTCAACCGAAAAGTAGTCGTCCTATTGTCTAGCGTTCAAGCAATGCATCTCACCCCCCACTCACTTTTACACTCCACTTACTGGCCAAGGTCCAGTTCTGTATACACTTTACACAGGACATATTCCTGTTCTCAACAGATGACCTGAATATTGCCACAGATAAAAACATGTCCTTCAGTTTCCTTAAACGGTAATACTTTGCCGTCAGAGGACTCTGCAAAAAAATGTCACGGCTATAAATTGGACAGGAAGCTTACATGGTCAACTCACATAAAAATTTAGAGAGAGCAGCAAGACCTGAAACTTAGGCAAATGAATCGGCTCCTTGGACACAAACTCAACTTAATCAATGAAACAAAGTGCTGCTTTGCAAATTATCCTATCTGGAGGCATAAAATTCATCATTCATCAAACATTAAACTACTACGAAGATTTCAGAGAAAAGCTCTGCGAATTCTGCTTGGTGCGGCAACCCACTGGCACCGTAGAGGTGACTCGCTTCAATAATCAGCACATCCAAAGACAACGCACACGGCAACCACCTAGCCATCAATCTTCTTTACAACAGCACACTCCGACGCCGCATTAAAACGCACCATCCTTTAGATTTTCCTTTTAGCTCTCCTCGGGAGTGGTAATGTATAAAGCTTTCATTCTGTGCAAATGTAATCCCCTGTTAATTTTTTCCCTTCACATTAACTTACTGTTCAAAAATAGAAAAGTAATAAAAATTTAAAAACCGCTAATGGCTGCTGCTAAGCATACATAAGCAATTAGTACAGTAGGTAGGCAGCAAACAAATAAGTGTGGTGTTTTAAACAGTCTATTTAATTAAATACTTACTACTATAATATAGCAGAATCTAAAAACGCAAAGCGTAAGTAGTTTTTGTAGTTTTCATACAGGAGGAACTCGACAAGTGTTCTTTATCAAGAATAATTATATTTGATGTTAAAAAAAATTGTTTATTTACATTGGGTTTAGCATATAGGAAACGGAATTCAATTAGTTAATCGTTGAGCCTTGAGCCCTATTAAAGAACTTGGTTGGTTGGATAGTTTCATTATAACCCAATATAGATATTTAATGCATTGGTTGGTTAAAACGAAACAGCAGAGTTCTACCTGTAGTAAAAAATGTACTTTACCGGAGCCACCTGCAAGGTGACAGTTGACTTCTAAATAGATGCCGGCGAGAAATTATAACAATATGGCTTCATAGTTTTTAAAATTGTCTTCTTGACATCGTGTACTTCTAGTTCTGCAGAAGCTATTTAAAATAGGCAAGGCAATTTAGAAAGCTACACTTCGCAACTGATTCAGAGGCATGATCTCACCACAATTTTCAAGTCTTTAGCTGCTCAAGCATGTGCATAGGTAATGATAAATATAATATAGTGATAAACAAAGTATGTAATCTTTATATGGTAAAGCACCTAGGAGATGTGAAGATTGCGCTTAAGTAAGACCAAATGGACACATACTTGCGACCGTATTTTATTTATTACGTTCGCCAACTGCTCGGCAATCGTACAACATATACTTGAGACAATATCACATTAATTTTGGGTCACTAGCTGCACACTGCTGTCTTACAACCTCGCGTCAGTGTAGGTTAAATTAAGAAAAGGCTGCAGACTTGCCAATGGATATGTTAATAAAAGGAATTGAAAATATGGATGACCCAGCTATTAACAGAACACCAAAGTGCTTCGAACGACCGTACTCAAATGTATGTAAAAGGAACTATTACACACAGTAAGCCCAAACGGGCTATAAAGGAGGTATATAGGTGAAAGCATTGTTGGAATCCATGCAATGTTGTTGGTCGTACGCAGCGAAAAAGTTGTTGGTATCTTTGAAGCATCGATATCTCAATAATATAGTCGCGAATAAAAAGGCGCCTTTTAATAGTTTGTTTTTCAAATAATTTAGGGAAAATATCACAAAAATAAAATTCCAGTTTCAAGTGATAAAGTTGCGTCCAGTAGTGAATTTTTGTAAGACGACAAAACACTTACCTATTTATCACTATCTGCTAGATAAGGATAATTTTGCATAATTGTTACAACCATTTAATATAAGTCAGCACAAAAAGTGAATTCGCCTCTAAGCGAAGGCAACTTAAAATGGGGCCTCCGTCTTAACCTAACGTGTCTGAACTATTGTGTAATCTCATTACACTTTACAAATTCACTTTGAACTGCTGCTTCAATCAAACAGTTGTTCAGCTCTTATTAATAGCAGCTGGATTAACATTTTCAACGTCAGAACATCTTTTAATATTTAATGATTGAAATTGCATTTCGCAAGAAAGGAGTGAGCAGTGGACACTGCACTCGAAGCATCAGGAGATGTAGCTATTGCAAGCAAGCGATGTGAAAAAAAATTCTTAAAGTTAAATGCTAAAAGCGCAACGCAAAACAACAGCGTCATAAATAACATCACACAGGCAAGACCAAGACCAAGACCACCAAGTTTATTACATCAAGCTCTTTTGAAAAAGCGCAATACCACTCCCTCTTGGCTTCATATTATAAAATAATAAAAAAACCCATGAAAATCAGATACTAGAGCCTTAAAACTTGTTCTTAAGCTTCTACTCTCGCAATGTGTTGTGGGTGTACCTATTTTCTTAATGATATATTTTGCCCCCTTAAATGTTTTCGTTTTAAGTCGACAAAGTACAGATTTATTTTTTATTAGTGTGCCCGATGGCATTTCTTTCTTTTATGCAGGATTATTATTACCTCTTCCCCCCTTTAGTTTTTGTTTGTCCTAAAGGTGCCAGAAGTATGGCCCTTGGTAAATGATTTCGGCTCATTGGCAATCGGGTTATTCGCAGAGTAACATTTGCCAAAGGTGTAAGGCAAGAACTTTGACCAAGCCAAACTGACCGTGAACCTGCTTATATTATTACATTATTTATGTGCAAGAAGAAGAGTATTTCAAGACGTTCTGATTCAACATGCATCATCTAAATAATTGGCGCATATGGCTTCATAATGGTTCTTTTTTCTGAATTATTTGTTGGTGATAACTATTGTGTCATTCCACAAGAAAATTAATAATGTGGCGTAGATATGTAATGGTTGTTTTCGGACAGGCAGTTATTTCGTTTTGGGACATGAAGTAGTTTGACTTTGAAATAGAATTTAAAGGTCTCAAGACAATTTCCGTTTACATTTTTATCAAGGTCACAGAGGTTGTTCACATTGTCTCAGAGTAATTTTTAGTTTATAATAAATGTTGTCATTTATCAAGGTCATGTTTAATTTTAAATTTTTTTCGCTATATACATTATACCGCTTATTATCAAAAATTAGAATCATACTGTAGTAGATAATGGCGCAGAAAGCGAATATTTAAAAAATAAAATGCGGGTTTTATCACAGTTTGAGAAATATACTATACTATACAAAAAAAAAACGCAACTATATCATTTGTAATGAGTAATGAAAATGATTTATTTATTAAGGATTCGGTTTTTAGTTCAGTATATTTTGACTTATTACTTTCACACTTTATATTTTGAACAAAAAATGCATCATACCTGCAAGTATAAAGTCCTTCAGTTGCATCGTCAAAAACCCAATGAAAAAATGTTAATAAATATTCAACGAGATCACAATGTAAAGGCTATAGTAAATTGCTTTGAAACGAATTAACTTCTATTTTATTATTAATTAAGCTAAAGGAAGTGTCAGATTCTCCATCATTGGCTATTGTCAGCAACTAAATAGCTTAAGAAAACGATAGTATATAAATTTTATATTTCAACATATTTACTATAAATGTAAAATGTTGAGACATCATGCAGTTAACACGATCCTGTTATTAGCATAAAAAGTCATGAGTAGTCGGAAAATAAGTCAGTCGTTACAGTCAGTGGTTATAAGTCGTCTGGATAAAGTCGTCGTCAGAGTGGAGTAAAGTTGAAATCGGTCATATTGAACTATGTATTAACATCATTTACTTTGTATTAGGAACCACATTAATTAAATAAAAATTACTATAATATATATATGTCGGCGCACATTGAGAGTGCGTAGTTATGAGTGTGCATGTGCGAGTGTTTGAATATATTTCACCAATAAACTAATTTAATTATTATGGTAATGTTGCATCAGCCTCTAATTGTGCTGTGATTGGTTGTTTGAAAAGAGCCGTTTTAGTGAGGCGACAGCGTTGTGTCCCTGTCGCCGAGTGTGGTTCGAGGGCATAGGCATAGGCAGTTAGAAAAACGAAAGTTTAGAGAGATTGAGTTATTCGCCTGTGAAACCATCGAAACGCTTTAATGGAAAACAATCAGACTCTGACAAGTATATACATAAAAATGGTGCAAAAAATGAGTACTTGATCATCACTTGAGAACGGCTGGGCCGATTAGGCTTAAATTTTATTTTAATTGTTTGTAATTGCCAGGAAAAGGTTATTAGATTTTTGGGAAAACCTTACGGAAAAGTCGCCAGCGGCTCAAGAGATGTACTCACTGTTAATGTATACATACAGCACTGTTCACGACAACAGTAGTCGCGTGAAGTAACGGCACAATATAAATGGGTAGCGAAAACGCATATCGATGAAAACGTTTGTGCGTGTTATTTGTTTGAATAATGCCTACTATGAGACGATCAATGTGCATAATAGTCGCACGTAGAAAAAGCGTGCTAAAAGAAATAAATGGGGGCAAGCCTATATTGCACAGGCGCGCGCTGCATAAAGACCACCTCAAATTCGACAAAATGTTACTAGAAGAAGACCAATCGTAAATGTAGACTTGAATCGCGC
>SCDZ01001329.1:0-10362 GCA_004143845.1 Drosophila lacertosa
AATAATAATAATAATAATAATAATAATAATAATAATAATAATAAGAATAATAATAATAATAATAATAATAATAATAATAATAATAATAATAATAATAATAATAATAATAATAATAATAATAATAAGAATAATAATAATAAGAATAATAATAATAATAATAATAATAATAATAATAATATTAAAAGTGGAAGACTTAAGCACAACCCTTTGCATATTATCGAGCCTAGGCTTCTTTGTTATTATTGATCTGTCAACATTTTTATATGAAAACGTGACCAAACGCACATTAAATTCAATAAACCCCTCGCTTTAGATAGAGTATATCCACTTCTGTTTAGATTTGTTGACACTTGGACACTCTCTCAAGTGACAGGCGTCTATTTTTAGCACCAACAGTCACACTCTAAGCTATATTTAAACGAATCAAAGGCGAAGCTTGACCTATTCTAAGACTGGGGTGGAGGCTATAAAAGCCCAGGGGCCAGTTCAAGATCAGGGCAACGAAATGAGCACTGAGAGAATCGTGTTGTTGCTTCTGTTCGTGCCGACTGTGTTGGCAGTCGAGGATCACAAGGCTTGTGGCCAGGATAAGCATTGTGTGCCGTATGATCAGTGCAACGAGGGTCTCTACGTGGACGGACGCTTCTATCCCGATCGCAGTCGAACGCTGCAGGATCTGGAGCATTGTCACTATATGGAAAAGTGCTGCAGGATCAATGAAACGGTGAGCAGGACAAAATAAATAAATAACCCATATATTAAAGATTGGACTCTTCTATTTTACAGCTACCCTTGTGCGACTCTGCCAACTATGAGGATCTGTTTAAGTCCCAGCAGCAGCAATGCGGCGCCCGTCTGGATCTCTGGTTCCATCTGCGTCCGCTGGGCTACAAACAGCAGGAGGCCAAGTTCGGTGAGTTTCCCTGGCTGATCGCGATCTTCGACGCGGATCGATATCTGTGCTCTGGAGCACTCATCACACCGCTGGCGGTGCTAACCGCCGCCCATTGCGTCCGGAATGCCAGCGCCGCGGAGCTGCTGCTCGTGGCCGGCGAATGGGATGCGGCCGTTCAGCTGGAACCGTTGCCGCATCAGGAACGCGCCGTCGCCGAGCTGCTGCCACATCCGAACTACACGCAAGCGCCAGCTGGCCACAATCTGGCGCTGCTTCTACTCCAACCCAACGATCCCTTCCAGCTGACGGCGCACATTCAGCCGATTTGCCTGCCGCCGCCGCGGCTCGTCTACAACTACAGCCAGTGCTATGTGGCGGGTTGGCGTCGCTACGACTTCGATCGCAACGAGACGCTGCCGAAGCGTTGGCCGCTCTTCGTCCTGCCGCAGGATCAGTGCGCGGCCAAGCTGCGCCTGGCCAGCCTGGGCCGTCGTTCCGCCGGCAACGACAGCCTGCTCTGCACTGGCGGCGACAAGGACGCCTTTGTCTGCGGCGACCTGGGCGCCATTCCCCTAATGTGTCCCCTGCCCGGCAGCGATGATCGCTACGTCCTGGCTGGGCTCCTGGCACGCGCCGCCCGCTGCGATGGGCCCCAGCTGCTGGGCATCTATTCGAACATACAGTTTTACAGGCGCTGGATCGATCATTCGCTAAGGGAACGCGACCTGGACACAAGACAGTATATGGTCTAGACGGCAGGGAATTGTTGTTAACTTTGTTTAAATATAAGGCTATTGTTGTTATGCTTTGTTGTTAATTATCTCTCGACTGCAAAATACTCTGTTCACTTAGTCACTAAGTGGTTTAGAGGGTATCATAATATTGTGCATTTGTATATAAATGCTCATAATTTTTATTGGCTAGCTTTTCTATGCAGAACAATAAATACATTTCTTAACAATTTATACTGATTAAACATTGTGATTCCAAGGAGCCCAATCCATATACATTTTACATATATATTATATTACATTTAGCACATATTTACATATTCACATGTGCTTAGCTAATTTTTTATTCTGTACGTAAAATCTTTTTAATCTTAAAGTATTTATATTCTATTTATTCAATAGTCGAGTTAATCAAATAATGTCTTCTTATTTGTCTGTATATCGATCTGTTAGTTTGTTCTACTGTCCATTTGGAAGTGTCTTTATCCCTAATCAAATCTTTGCTTTCAGCATATCTTCGGCAAATCACAGATCAGTCTCACCTTGCCGGACTAAATATTCACCCCACCGGATCAGAGCCTTGCCATCAATTTCTATATCTTTCTCTTTTTACCTAACCTCTATTATAATTTTCATTTACATATCTTAATTTTGTTAGTATCAGATTTAGCTTTAGACTTATATTAACATATATGTACCTTTTTTTTTTTAACTACTCCTTTCCATTTTGGCTGTAGATTCTATTACATCACAAATAAAATACCCCAATTGTGTCGGTGATGTTATTAGAATTATTTATTTTTTCTTTAGGCTTTAAGGAAGTAATCTTTTGTAATTTATCTTTTAATAACTCAATAACCGTTTCAAATAAATAAATAAAAAATTAATAAATAAATAAATTACCTTCCGCACAGGTCAAAATCACACGCATATCAATTTTATTTCAATTGCTGTCAATTTTCTCATTAACTCATTATCTCAAGCTTTTGGTTTTTATTCGGCATATATCTTAGACTAAAAAGGTTAGAGCCACCAATTCTGGTACCATAAATACATATAATATTATATAAATAAATATAATATTCTCGTCAAGAATACGATAAGTTAAGCATGCCATTTTTTTGATAACAAACCCTTTCTCCGCTCCCATCCCCACTCCCTTTTAGTTGCTCTACTTTGAATGTTCAAGAAGTCACAAATTATATACTAAAACCACAGTTTATTTATAGATTTTGAGTATCTTTTATATAGCTTAAGTTTTCAACAGACTTAGTTGCTCTTTTAAAATTATGTAAATTATATAATTATCAATCTCTCAGTTTAATAGATATTCAAGAAGTTGTATATGCGTCAAAGCAAAGCAAAGTTGGTTTAAGTTCTTGGAGCGATAGCTAAGTTTAGGGCATCTCCTAGTCGGTTACCACAGTTTTCTTACTTGATGATTATTGAGTAAGAGACTATATAATTATAAGTCTAGTTTCATAAAATTTTTGACACTGTAAAGTAAGTATTTTTTTTCTTCTTCTTGGCCACATTATTTTCTTGCGGCTTAGAGAAGTGAGTGTCTTTAATATAAAAAAAGTTATTTTTG
Source organism: Drosophila lacertosa (assembly GCA_004143845.1). NCBI lineage: Eukaryota > Metazoa > Arthropoda > Insecta > Diptera > Drosophilidae > Drosophila > Drosophila lacertosa. Next base: position 3,218 of record SCDZ01001329.1, read on the forward strand.
AATATATCATAAGACTCGATTGATTTTTTAAAAGCTTTTATTCGACTTAAGAAGAGGAAGATCAATAGAGCTTCAGAATTGATTATCAAATATTTTCCCAGGCTTAATAAACAGTACAGGAAATAAGCTTGAAAAATTATAACTAAATCATAAACTGATTAAATACTGTTAAATGGTTTAAATGGTGCTACAAAGGCTAACTTTGTTGTTGAGAAGTTTACTTTTGGATTTAGTGTATGCAAAAATAAAAAATATACATGTTTATATTATATTATTTTAATTAAAAAAAATAGGAGTTTTAACTGTTTAATTGCAAAGGATAAGAGATTAATCGATTTAAGATCAGCTTAACTATTAGTTTAACATTCAGATTCAAAAGCTGATTAGTTATATAAATGTTTTAGACAAAGTTTATAAACAATGAGCAAAAATGAGCTTAATCGAATCGAAGTGAGTTTAATGTAAGTTTAGAGTTTAGTTTATAAGATTTTTTACCTAGACAAAGTACATGCTTAAAATTATTATTAATTTCACTTTTATTTCATTCTTTTATTTTTAAGGTATTAAATAACCCAACACAAGCTCAGTTCGTTTTAATAGAATCGCGATGACTTTGTAAGCTGTGCTGGAAAAAACAGTTAACATTGTTTAACCGTAATATGTAAGCGACAGCGTCGCTTCTACGAATAAGCCCGGTCGAGTGAAACTTAAGAGCTTAAAGACCCGGCTATAAAAGCGGCCCAGCGAAAGAGCCGCGTGCTCAATAGGAAAACAGTTGTTTTACAGAACGTGGCTTATTAAAGTTTGTTTTCTTTTTTATAGGCCATGATTCGCTGCCGCCTGATTATTATTCTATTGCGCTTAGTGCTGAGTGTGCACGGACAGATGTCCCTTTTGGATCTGTTCGCCGAGGATCAGGATGACTTCGTGGACGTGAAGTTTAATGGGTGCAAGGAATGTGAGCACAACTTTCGCAATATGGTTTTCATACTGAAGAACGCGGACGGAACCAACGAGGAAGCCGCCATCTCCGTTTACTCCATTGTGGTGCTGATCATGTGGTTCTGTTTGGGCGTCCTGGTGGCCCTTCAACGTTGGCGCAGAATGAAAGTCAGAGCATTTCATGCATATGAACAATTGCGTTGAGGTTTCTTTTACACATACATATTTATTAGCAAATCTGCAAAGAAAAAATTTTCATTAAATGCAGAAATATATAGATTAAGGGTGTTCCCTAATAATTATTTATGGTCGTATAAACTCAAGTAAACTTTGCGCATTGCAAATTAAATGTCTACATGATACAATTTTATTGTATTTTGTATCGAAAGCAGACACTTATAAAAAATATTTAAATTACCTTTTTTATTTATTTACTTCGAACAATATTTTTTTTTTAATTTTATTTTCTTTTCTTTAACCCAAACAAACACATGAAACATACATATACTAATATTTATAACTTACTATTGAAAGTAATGAATATAGTTCTAAGAGTTAATTTAAATATATATCAATAGCACTTTGCAAAAGAGATATACTACCTACTCCAGACTGGGATTTAAACTCATATGAGCGTTTTTTTTTATTTTATTTATTAAATATATATAATTACCATTAACTGTATTCTACAGACTGCTTATATTTTATCTTTTTGTGCACATAAAATTAAATTAAATTAAATTTATTTTTATTATTTTGCAATTTATTTTTTTAATTTAAATTATTTGTTTTATCTATTTATTTATTTTATTTATTTATTTAATTTATTTATTTAATTTATTATTATTATTCTATTTGTTGAGTTTAATTAATTATTTAAATTTAATGAGGTATGTATAACAATAAAAAATGTGGTTCGCATTCTGTTGTTGTATGAAGTGTTTGTCTTTGAAATAGAAAATAGTCTACAACTGTATTAAAATAAAAATAATTAATAACATATTCTAAAGTAACCTTTAGTATAATTCTAGAAGGAATATTATTTGCAGGCCAACCTATGTTAGTAATAAATCGGAAGTTAGAAGTAATGAATTTGTATTGTCTGCGAGTTCTTGTCGATTTGAGCAGGGTGTCTGCAAAGTATTCTTTATTAAAGCAGCCAGCTTGTATACCGGCATGAGGATTTATATGAGACAGATTGAATAGTATCATCTGTGGAAGCACATTAAGGATTGGATCTGATGAAAATGTACCTGACCTGTAAAAGGTAGTCAACGAGGCTCAGCAGGATAATTTATCTGTTCTAAATTAAAGATTGTGTATTGCGATTGTCAGCAGCCACGCCCTCAATTGCAACGCCCTACAATATAATCAGCATAAGGATGGTTTAATGAAGTAGGACTTTAAGGTAAGAAGAGAAGAGATAGGTAAGAGAGTGAGATTTTAAGTGTGTTTAAGTAAACAATTTAGCTTCTTATATCTTAACTATAAAAAATGTCTTACGGATAGCCAATTTTATAGTAAACTCCTCTCTGTAACAAATAGCTTACGATTACATAGGATAAAATACAAACTTTTAAATTTTACAGTAATAATAACAGAAAAAGATTCCATAAGTTATTTTACCTAACATATTTTCAAGTATTCAAATCAAGCAAAGGTAAAGGTAAAAAAATCAAGACCTTGATTTAAGCAACTTTTAAACAAGTTTTGGGAAAGCTAATCAGAAAACAAAGTTGAAGCTCGTTCTAAGGATTTTTTCACAGGTCTTGATTTCTGAACACTTTTCATCCAGTTACCCAATTTCAATTCCCATGGTTTAAACGTAAATCGCATCGAGTACTTATTAAGTGTGGGCCAAACTGCTTTGTGTGTGTCAACTGCAGGAAATCCTTTCTTTTTTTTCGGGTCCTCCATTTGTCTTGTTGCACCGTTTGGCTGGCCAAGTCCGACTACGAGTCTGACTGGCAACTGACATTCTGGCTGAATTATGACCAGTTTTGGGTGCTTTGCATGGCGCTGGTGTCGTCGATTGGCGTCTAAAATTGAAAATTGAAAAATTGCTTATTGCAAATTTGTTGCCACAATCGGCTGACCATATACACAGACAGAAAGAGAGAGAGAGAGAGAGAGAGAGAGAGAGAGTGCAGCTGGCTACCGTTAAAATTCGCGTTGGCCATGGCCAGTATCGTTACATGCTCTTTGCGCTTTTGAACTTCCGCTTGGCACGTGCAACCGGCCAGTGAAAAGGTCCTTGCTGTCCTTGCTGTCCACCCGCCGGCTGCTGCCGTTTCCTGTGCGAGAATTTAGCAATATATTTTTCTTATTTCGTTTGACGTCGTTCGTGCCACTATCTGAGGCAACTGGGCAAACTGAAAAGAAAAATAGAAAATAGAAAAAAGAAAGAAAACTTTTGCATATTTTGTACTTTATGCTTGAAATATTTATGATCTCATGCAATTTGTGGCTTACTTTTGGTCGAGCGACCGTCTGGCTGCCATGGCGCCCATCGCCATCGAACGGGACGTGTCTGCCAATCTGTGAAATATGCTGCTAATGAACTTATTGCCCTGGCTATTGAATTTATATACGTCTCGGACTTCGCCTTGCGGCCTCCTCCTCCCGCCGGCCAGCCCGTCCAGCAATTTAAAACAAGTTTTGCGGCTTAAGTCGGACACGATTCGTCCAGCACTCAGCCTAATTGTGCTTCCGCCGCAACATGAAAAGGTCACAGTTAACCAACAAATTTACAAGTTACTAAAATAAAGTATATTTAGATTTTTGTATTTTACACTTGGGAGTTACTTAAAGCACACTAGAATTCAAACCTGGTGGCTTATTGCCGTATTTATCGTTAAGTCAGTTAGCCCATAAAACATTATTTCAGTTATACATATATAGTATTTAATTACAAGTAACTAAAATAAAGTATATTTAGGTTTTTGTATTTTATCTTCAACTCTTTGTGTTAACTGTGAAATATTTTAAATATATGAGAATTTAAACCTAGTGACTTATTGCAGTTATTATAGTTTAGTCAGTTCGTCTATATAACATTATTTCAATTATATATAATATTTTATTGCATGTAACTAAAATTAAGTATAATATATTTTGTAATTTTAACTCTTTGTGTAAACTATGATTAACTTAAAAGAGACGAGAATTTAAACTTCCTGTTTTTTTCCATAATTATCCTTTGCTCAGTTTGCTTATATAACATTATTTCAGTTAATGCCATTTTTGGGACGCATTTGTTTTCTTATATATAATATCAAATTACAAGTAACTAAAATAAGGTATATTTAGATATATGTATTTTATCTTTTAGGGCTTGAGACAAACTCTATGTGTAAACTAAGAATTATTTAAAACCCACTAGAATTAAAACCCAGTGTCTTTTTGTCATGATATTCGTTTAGTCAGTTTGCCTATAAACATTATTTAAAATAAAGTATATTTAGATTTTTTTATTTAAATTTAACTTTTTGTGTTAACAGGGAATTACATAAAAGAGATGAGAATATAAACTTGGTTTTTTTTTTCCATTATTATCGTTAGCTAAGTTTGCTTATACTATAACATTATTTCTGTTAATGCCTTTTTTGAGAGGCATTTTCTTATATATAATATTAAATTACAAGCAACTAAAATTAATATTAAGTTAATTTATCTTTTATAGAGTATTATCTTTTATAAAGTATAAACTGGAAATTACTAAAAAGAAACTTAAATTATAAAATTTATTTATATGTGTAAGATTAACCCAGAAAGCCATTTTTGTAAGGCTTCAATTTTTTATACGAGATATTTCTTTCATCTTCATATATATTTTATACTCTTAATAAGCACAAGTTTCAATTTTTGTTATATATTTCCAAGTATTTAAAACAGGGTTTGTTTAAATATTTTTAAAAAGGATCATTTTTATAGCTGGTTATAATTCAAATAAATCGAAATAAGTCCAATCAATAAAAAAAGAGCATTTGCTTCAAAGTTAAATATATAATTAAAAATAATTTAAAATAAATTTAACAAAAAGTAGATTCTAATGTCAATAATAAAAATGTAGATTTAAAGTTTTACTTTAATTTTATACAATTTTAAATGAATATATTATTAGGTATTGTTTCCTCCAGTTTTACTAGAGCTATATATTAAATTGTAAAGAATATATTAATAGGTATTGCTACCTCCGTAAAGAAATATTTATTCAATAATTCATTCATTATTATGCTGTACGGAATACGGAACCAAAAAAAAAAGACAAATTAATTAGAAATAATTAATTAAATAATAATTAAATTATAAATATAAATATGGAGACAATCTGTTAACTTCTTAGTGCTTTATACCTCGATGTCTATAAATGGTTTAATAAAACTAAATCTTGAATAAGCCAAGTTAGTATGATATCAAAAAAATAATATAATGCAAGGTTTCTTAGGCCACTTAAATAAATTAAATTCCAATTTTCTTATACTTAAATTTTATTACATTTTAATCGAAATAATTATGATTTTTATTTTGTAAGTATTTTCTTAAATCGATGCTCTAGAAAACGATGTTCATATCGGATTAACATAACTTCAGCACTTAAAGGTAAATTTTGTTGATAAAAAACCAATAAATATAAATAAAAATATTTCGAATTAATATTAAACAATTGCTGAACAAGCTGCCTTTTTTTTATTTAACCTCATCGAATACTAAATTAAACAGTTATTCCATTTTCCGTTCGTGGTGGAAAAACGCTGTTCTGTGACTTTTGCATTTTGAACTTGGCTGGCGTCGACGACGTGAACCGGGCAGATTAATTGCCTCGCCAGGATTTGGCCTTCTCGTTGTGTGTGTGTGGGTGTGTGTGTTGGTGTGGGGAAATGGCCGCGCCAGGACCAAAGTGACGCCCTTGGGGGGCGGGGGGTTGGGCGGCAGTCTAATTTATGGCGCACTAAATGAAAAAGCCCCCAAAGTGCATTTTAAGTTGCGATTCGAGTGCAGTCGCCTCCGATCGGGCCAAATGCAGTTAAAGCGTCCAGCCATGGCGTTAACATGGCCACCAAAAGGACAGGACAGACAGGACGAAGGGACGAGGTGAACGGGCAACGGTTTGTTTCACATTTCGTTGCATTTGGTTAACAGACGATTCGGTTTTCCATTCGATTCGATTCGCTTTGATTCGATTTGATTTCATGAGTGCTCTTTTCGTGCGGCTGCTAAGATCTGAGTGTACACTGCGAGAAAAAGGAGAGTAAGTATTTAAAAAGTTTAGAACAGAGCAAATTTCTATTTAAATCTTATATTTAATTTGAATTAATATAACATTTATTCTTTACCACACATACTCACTACTTCTTTTCGCTCAGTGTCTGTTTGTTGGCTTTGCTGTGCCTTTGTGGTTTTTGGTTTTCGGCCAAAGTGCTTAATCAATTGGAAGTATATATGTGGGCAGGTCCTGTGAGCATAATGCGACGCCTTTAAAAGGCGCCTCCTACTTTTATTAGCTTCCTACAAAAATTTGCTAGCAAATTTCTCATACGTAATCGTCTGACCAGCAGCTACCACACAAGCAGGACCAAGGGCAGGACACCAAGCCAACCGGGCCCGGTTCCTGATCCTGTGCAGCAACAACTGCATAAGCTTCCGTTAAGGAAATTACCAAACAACGCGCGCATCCGGCTGATATGCGGCGCCTGCGGAGAAGCTCCTGTCTCCGCCCATCCTTCTTCTTCCTCCTCTTCCCTTCCCTCCCTCTGCCATTTCCAGACAGACTCTGGATTACGAAATGCGCAGAAATGAAGTGAAATTAATGAAATGCCTAGCAGCATGCTATTTTTTTTACTGCTCTTCCTATTCCCGCTCCTGTCTGGCCAGGACTTTGTTGCGTGCTCATTTGCTGGCGCTTAGGGATACCCATTGAGTCTCCGCACTGGGATCCTTTACGTCCTTTCCTTTATTAACGCTGCAATGCGCGCAATGTTAACCTGAATTAGGTCTACTTTGAGAGCTGCCAGCTAGTGTGAAAAAAAGGATTCGAACTCAAGGTTAGGCAAAGGGGAGTATATAGAGTATAGAGTATAGGCTTATATAGTAAAGAGAATAGGCTATGTAGAGTATAGAGTATAGAGTATAGGCTTATATAGTAAAGAGAATAGGCTATGTAGAGTATAGAGTATAGAGTATAGGCTTATATAGTAAAGAGA
>SCDZ01001330.1:0-10360 GCA_004143845.1 Drosophila lacertosa
GGGTAGAACCCAAAGAGCTTTATTAAATCCCATACCTCAAAGGTGGTTCAAGTTTCTTCTGAAGTACCTCAGGGTAGCCATCTTGGACCATTGCTTTCTTCATTATTTATTAATGACCTCCCCTCAGTAATAACTCACTCTCGTATACTTATGTATGCTGTTGATGTAAAACTCATTTTATTTTACTCTGATTATTTACATCATTCTAGCCTACAAATTCTATGCAACTATGGTGTTCAGCCAATCAGTAGTATTTAAATTGTTCTAAGTGTATGTTTATGACGTTTAGCCGTACTATGCCCCATGTAGTTAGCTATACCTTAGACGACTTCCCTTTACAACGCATCAAGGCTGTTAAAGATCTTGGCGTTCTTCTGGACTCTAAGCTAAGTTTCAATGGTCACATTTCCACTACCGTAAACGAAGCTAAAGGAGTCCTAGGTTTTATTAAACGGTGGTCAAAAGAGTTTAACGACCCTTTTACTACTAAACTTCCATACATATCTTTGGTACTTCCTGTCATGCATTTGGAGTCCGCAGTATAAAATTCATCAGGATCGGATAGAGTCCGTTCACAAGCAATTTTTGCTTTTTGCCTTACGTGGCTTAAACTGGAATACCAATCTTAGTGTACCATCGTACTCTAGTGGGCTTTTATTCCTGAATCTCCCGACGCTAACAAACCGTAGAACAATACTTGGTGTTGTTTTTCTACATAAGTTAATTGTTGGCGACATAGATTGACCTTTTCTTCTAGATCGTCTAAATTTCTTTGTCCCCTTTCGACCTACTAGAAGCTACTGTCCTCTTCTTTTGTTTACGTGCACAACGGATTACGCCTTGCACAATTAATTTCGGTTACTATGCACTCAGTACAATACCCTATATCACGTACTCTCCTCTGAAATCTCTCTTCCCCTAATCAAATATTTGATTTCAGCATATCTTCGGCAAATCACTGATCACTCTCAGCTATGAGATTGGTAATAGCTTGCCGGACTGGCTAAATATTCACCCCACCGTATCAGTGGTTTGCCATCTATTTCTATATCTTTCTCATTATATCTAACCAATATTATAATTTTTCACTTTCATATGTTAATTTTGTTAGTATAAGGTTTAATTTTAGACTTATATTAACAAATATGTATATTTCTTTAACTACTCCTATCCATTTTGGCTGTAGATTCCATTACATCACTGAAAAAACTTGCTGTGAACAGGGGCATAGCTGGCCGGACTGGCAAATAAAATACCCCATCGAGTCGGTGATGTTATAAGAATTATTTTTATTTTCTGTAGGCTTTTAGCAAGTAATCTTTAGTTATTTATCTTTTAATAACTCGAGTTGACACTCGTAAAGTCAACAGTTTCAAATAAAGAATTAAATAATAAAAACTTGAGACGGCGCACTATTGCTCAAAACGTAAAACAATCTATACGCAATGAAACTATTAAGGGTAACTAAAATGACTGACATCGACATAACAGCATCTGAGCACAGATCAATAACTCCACAAAAGTTACACGATAATACTGGAAGAACTAAAAACTCAAAACGTCACAGAAATCAGGAAAATTATGAAGAAACTACAACATCATGAAACATCGAATAACATTAATACCAAAGACAAATCCACGATCCTTGTTGAAACTGGTCTAATCACAATAACGTTCGCAACATTATAATAACCAGAATCACAGAGAATTGGATATGAAACTATTTGTGTACGCCCGTAGATCCCACTCCCCCTACGATGCAAAAGATGACTTCGTGTCGCCGGCATGCAAAAGCACCGAAACATGCAACAACTGTTCAGACACCAAGCAAGGCGAAATCCGCAATAACAATAACATTCCAAAAACAACAAGAATTAACCGCAATAAAAACCACCGAAAAGTTGACTACAAAACTGCACTCAACATATACTTTACAAATCACGGCCAACAACCTAGAAACAGCTTTGACAAAACGCTTGCATACCCAGCAGTCGACTCACAGCCCTCAATTACGTATATGTGTTGATCACACAGCACGAAACAATATCCAACAACACTACAAAGCCAACAAAACAACACCAACGCATATACATCCAGCAAACCAATTCACTCACCCTCAAAACCATCAACAATGCAACAACACCAACCCCATCTTGAACCTGAAGACATGGAGATAGACAGCACACCTATCAGTGAGCTAAGAACATATACAGCGCAAAGTACAGATGATCTAAAATGAAGACTCTTTTGAAAAGGCAAAACTAGTTCTCTAACCGCTAACCTTAAGCCAAACAACCAAAAAAGCAAACTCCCAAGAAAAGCAAACACACAAACAACAATGACTTCAAATATATACAAATAAATAACTAAACAATCTAACAAATAAACATACCATGGAGGAACAAAGAACTCGAATCTCTAAAGCAAGAAAAAAACCAAGTCTGGAAGCTACTAAGCAATAACATTAACCAAGTTAATATAATAAAATAAACAAAAATTACCGCTCAATACAGAAGAGAAATACGTAAATCATAAGCAGACAGCATCCAAGATCTTACCTCAAACTTTCCCCCAACTCAAACTCAGAATATATGGTCAAAAATAAGAAAATTCTGCGGTCTTCAAAAATGCCTGCAATACAATGCATAAAAGACAACAAATCAAATAACACTATAACAGAATCAACTGAAGTCGCGAATGCCTTTGCTGAAAACTGGTCGACCAAATCACAAGATAGCAAATTTTCACAACAGACAAAATAGATACCCACAAAATATAAAATTTATAGCCTATGCGGACGACTTCAATATACAAATAGACCTAAAATAGCAAATAAACCTCAACGTAAGCCTCGACCGATTATTCACAGATATAGATAAATGGTGCATATTCTCTCTATTTATAAAAGTAAACACCTGCACATATGTCGAAAACAAAATTGCATCTGCACAATATCAACCAACACAGCGGTAATAAATGAAGACAAAAAACTTCGTATGTTAAATAAAAATCGTATAAATGGCAATCACACATCAAACGTCTTCTACCCTCCCTCAATTAGTCCATAAAAATAATAAAATGTCTATCGAACAGTTAATTTAACTGGTACCCCTTAAAACAGCCTTAAACACAGCATTCCGAACCGCATTAGGAGCTTTCGACACAACAGCACTAAATAACCATTACATCGACGCAAACATATCCCCAATAAATATAAGAAATAAACATCTACAGACTAAAATATTTCAAATAATCATAAAAACACAAGACTCTCACTTAAACAAAATTATTAACAGTTTAATTATAAAAAAACAGAGCGTTCAGAAAAAGATGTTTTGACTTATGATCTAAGCTAGATATCACACTCCAACATAAAAAAAAAGAACTCAAACACAGCTCCACCGTGAGATTTTAAGACAGACACAACTAACACACAACTAACTTGCTATACCAAATCACAAAGACGTTTTCATTCGAATATTCAAAGATGTTAAGAACACCCCACACAATCACAAATTTATATACGCGGACGGTACACTACACCAAAAAAATACACTCTAGGCAATAAGAATAGAATACAAAACAATCAAACTCGCAGTATTACCGCATTTCTCCTCCGTATATATAGCCGAAATCATCGCCTTACTCGAAACCCTCAAGTTCCTTATCTGCCATGGAAGCGATCAGAAATATAAAAAACAACACAATATATGCCTCCAAAACCCGAGACTTAATAATAAAACTTTATTCAAAGAAATAAATTCTTTGCGTCTCAAATCAGATTGGAATAAAGGGCAATGGAATTGCAGACGAAGCAGCCAAAACAGCAACAATCTCACCCCTCATAATAATACCAAACCTTAACCGAGAAAATATTAACAGACACTTATAACACTTATTAACAAACACAACCCAAAGCGTAATTGACAACACCTCGAATTAGTATAAAACAATAAACCAAGACAAACAAAGCTCATATCGAACAATACCTTACCGCACCTACCATAAAAAACTTATGCAGAAAAAAATAACAAACATAATCAGACTCAGAGTCGCATCACACACAAACACAAATTCCTCCAAACTACCGACAATAATTGCCAATACTGCAACACCAAAATACTTACCTCACATCCTGAACGAATGCAGTCCCTTCCAACTTCACATCCCAAACCACTCCCTCACTTCACTACTATTCAATCCATCCATAGACATAATAACATAATATCAAATTTTTTCAAAAAAGCCAATATATCAAATCTATTTTAAGACAGCGAGAACAGTGCAGGGTCGTCAAAATGTTGCCTATCCTCGGCAGCGGGTACGAGTCCTTTACGGTGGCTGTGTTAAGTCTCCAGTAGTCCACGCAGAATCGCGTAGATCAACCTTTTTCCGCACAAAGACGAGGGGTGATGCCCAGGTGCTACTAGAGGGACGAATTACGCCTTTAGACTGCATTTCGTCTATGAGTCGCTTTACTTCCATCTTTTGTGATAATGGCACACGACGATGTATCTCCTGGTCACGCAGTAACACGGGCAAGTCTGCCGGTTGCCAATGCCACAATTCCATTGTGCGAGCCAGGTCTTTCCTTACAATGTTGGACAGCATACTGGCTCCACTGGTTCCAATTCGCCCAATATTATAAATAGGGGCTGTTTGCGCTCTTGTGGGCTTAAATTTATCACACTTATAAAGGATGTGTTCCCGCTAGGAGCCACCAGAGAGCTGCTCAACATAATATTGGCGGGTAGTTGGAAGTGGGCGCCACTGGGCCACTTCTCTGATGGCGAACAATTCACCTTGATGTGGTTATCACTGTACGGCGGGAGGCAAGTCGACACTCGGGAAAACAACGGGCATGGCGGTGCTGGCACGCGTAGAGAAACCGAGCAGGCTCGGCGTATTTCCTTACACCAGCAAAAACTTGCGTAGAAGTGGTCTACCGGCTATGGTCATGCTCTGGCTCTTGCGTAAGCCACAAATTTCTCGAACGAGTTGTCTCCGCAAAAAGACAAAACAATGTAAGCTTTGTAGGCCTAGTTTGTTAAATTGATACATCGCTTTTGTGGTTAGCGTGGCCATCTCACGGTGAGCATCCTTCTCGGCTGTTAGAACGCTGCCCGTAGTTCCAGGTCCAGATGACGGCACTTCCTAGATCTTTTCTCCTGGCGGCGACTCGTCGAACAACAAGCATAGGACGGGTTCATTAAAAGAAGAATGGGGTCCGGCGGTATGTTGCTTGAGTGGCGGCGGTCCATGGCACTGGCTTTCAGTGGGTCACAGGGCAGCGACGAGGATATTGCGGAGTCAATCCCTGATTTCTGAGCAATTGCGCAGGGAGGCGGCTCGTGAATCAAAGCTAGCGGGGCAGCTTTAACTTCAGAGGAAGGAGACTTAGGTGCTGCAAAAGCTTGTTAGGGCCTTAGCGTATTGCTCCGGTTTGTTGCGGGACATTGACGCGATGTTACTGGTAAAGTGACGTTACTTGTCTGCTGGGATTGGGAGTGGGCACCGGGGGTGGGATTGAGTGCTTGTTGGGGCAGTTGTCCAGAATGGCAAACCTTCGCCCCCGAGGGCTGGCTGGCTCTAGTTTTCCGCTGACTCGCGTAACCTGGAAGACGGCTTACGGGCCTGGCAGAGCTTTGGCGAGAGTATGGGGCGTTCCCCCATGGAAAGTCTGCCTACATCGTGGAAGGTACTGCAGTGACGTTTAGTACTGCACCAGTGGGCCTCCGTGAACATTATGCTTCCAACCGAGTCAACATGTCGAGCGCTTCCATGAGAGTGCTCGGCTTGCTAGCAATGATTAGCAATTGGTAAGTGGTCTTGCGAATGCCGTCTACACATCGCTGTACCATAATCCTGTTGAACGGCACTTTTTCGACTCCGACCAACGGTACTCCTTTGCCAGGTCGTCTAGCAGACGCTGAAACTCGGGCCATGGTCTGGTTGTGTCGAATATAGGAGGTAACTCCGTATCCGGCATCCCAAATAATCTGCCCGAGTGGGCACCGCGGTTCCACATCGGCCAATATTCGTGGTGTGCTGGATGTGAGATTTTCATTAGGTGGTGGCATGGCGACCTCGGCGCTAATTGAAGCTACGTTGCCACCAACGTTACCATATGAGCCTGCCAAGCCGTTTAGCATGGTGCATTCAAACGAAGTCCACATTTGTTGGACCTTCTATTCGAACTGCTGCACTCTAGTGTGCATCGGCCTGTCTAGATGCGCCACACGTCGAACCAGAGATTGACCCCGTGCATTCAATTGGTCAGCCAACATGTCCGCCACCTTCTGCTGAGTATCGAGTAACTTTATTAAGAGTAGTTCTTTCTGCGAATCAGTCTCAAATGCGTGTGTCACATGACCACGGAAACAGAAAACAGAAAGACTACGGAAACAGAAAAAAAGAAAATGAAAAAGTCAAATAAGTGCTGTGAAATGTTTTGAAAATTGTCTCTTTTACAATATGAATAAGTCCGGCTCGATAGAAAACATCTTCCTCGAAGATGAAGATGTAGAGGTTCTATTGCACTCACAAAAGCCAAATCCGAGTGCACAAATGGAAAGTTCTCCAAAAATGTGGATTATGTCGTCTGGTTCGCATACTGAAAGCCCACAACAGCAAAATAACCTCATTAAACCTAAAGGCGATTTGTTAAATAAGCCAGAAAATACTCACCAATCTCTTAAAGAAGTTATTTTTCAGCAGCAACTAAAACTACAAGAAAAGTTACTACTGAAAAACTACTTCAAGAAAAAAAGGGCCAAAAAGCGCTTGTCAACTGTTAATTTAGATGCAAGCAGCAAAGTTATTAAATCTGGCTACATAGCTCGTCGTGTAACACCAGTTAAAAATCCTGCTACAGCCAGCAGATACCATGGCAGCCGTTTTCAAATATTATCTGATTTAGATAATACGAGCGACTCGGACATGGATGAGATTAAAAGCTCCTGTGAACATTGCCTCAAAAAAAATTGCCACTTCTGGCACTGTAGCAACTAGCCTTGCTGACAATGCTAATGTTATGCAAGCAAGCAAAGGCAAGCCAGTGCCACTGCTAATTCCTGATGTAAGTGACATTATTCCAATTCTTGAAGCCATTATCGACTCATTAGAGAGGACAAGTATTACGCAAAGCCGACTGCTGGTCATGGTCTGCAAGTAATTTGCCATGATGTAGATTCCTACCGAATTCTAATACGCTACTTCCAAGAAAGTTCGATACAGACTCACACATATCAGTTAAAACACGAGGGTGGTTTAAGGATCATAATTCGAGATCTTCATTGTGTCACTTCCCCTTCCTAGGTACGTGAAAAAATTACTGCTCTGGGTTACAAAGTTCGTTCTAGAATGTGATGAAAAACGCTACTCGAAGAATTTACTGGATTTGTTTGAAGTTGAGTTAGAGCCAAATGTTAATAACAAAGAAATTCTCAAACTTAAAAGGCTTGGTATGTTGAACGCCCAATCCGATAAACTGATGCAGTTCAATGTCACCGATGCCAAAGATTCGGCCACACTTAAAACTATTGTCGTCGCCCATTTATTTGTGTTAAATGCAGCGGAAGCCATCAATCAACACATTGCTCTAAAGAACCAAATGTACAACAGCTCTTGCTGTTAGTAAATGATCCTGGTCAGCAGTCAACAATGCGATTAACACATGGAAGCCGCAGTAATAATAGTAACTGTAATATATCTGATCTAAATGGAAAGTTAGGTATACTAATGACTCTTATGCTAGAAGAGCGCGGACAACGTAATCCACTGCCTTCAAACGTAAGCATGGAGCGAAAATTAGATAAACTTTTAGATATGCTAACAACTTTGACTAGCTGCTTGCTAGCCAAAGAACAAGTCAATGTAAATAACAATGTCTAATTATTCCAACAAACTAAAAATAGCATTCTGGATTTCTGCTGGAATACTAAATAAAATACTAGAACTAGCCTCTGTAAAAATAACATAATGTTAAATTTAGCCGCCATTATATTCATTGTAAATGGTTTTAAGTATTATTTGAATAAAGACAGTCAGTGCAACGCTATGCTTCACTTCCTGTGTAAACAGGGATGTTGTAAGGAGATTGCACTGACTTAAATGCGTGTGTCACATGACCACGGAAACAAAAAAAACAAGTAACTTTGTTAAGAGTAGTTCTTTCCGCGAGGCAGTCTCTGTTACTGCCTGGCGTTGGCGAAATGATTTTTTGGGTACCGCGGGCGGTGAATTTTCAAACACACTTGCTCAATACCCCCACACGAGACAGCAATGTAGCGAAATTTTAGTGTATCGCAACGGTTAGCCGATCGGAACTATTTATTTGTTTTGCAGGTGGTGATAGGTGGTGACGTTCTTATAGTGAAATCAATCTCGCTTAGCACTATCTGTTTTTGTATCAATTCCACGTGGTCGCCTTCTTTCCTCGGAGTCGTCATCCGTAGTCCGCAATTTCGTAAAATTCTTTTTAAAGTCTCCTTTTTACTAGAGAAGTAATGTCTCGAGAGAGGAAATAATCTAACCCAACTAATTGGATCAATCTTCCTAAGTCGATATATCGATAAAGACAGCTGATCAGAGACTAAGCTTCGGTTCAGTAATTTACAGAAAATATGCTGAAAGCAAGAGAGAGGAGGAAGGTGATATAGCGTATTATACTAATGCATACTACCCGAAATGAACAGTCCGTCGCGCACTTAGATAAAAATAACGGAAAATAATTTTAAACAGGTCGTAAGGGGGCGAAAAATGTGAATCTATGTCTTGAACAATTAACTTGTGAAGAAAAACAGCGCCAAGTATTGTTGTATGCTATGTAAGGGAAAATTTTCTATGGTATAGTTAACTACATGTGGCATAGTACGGCAAAACTTCATAAACATACACTTAAAACAATTTAAAGACAACTGAATATCCGAACACCAAAGTTGCATAGAGTTTAAATCATCCTGTAGGCAAGTATGATGTAAATAATCGGAGTAAGATAATATATGTTTTACATCATCAGCACTCATTATGTATAAATAATGTATAAAGCAATTGTCCAAGATGACTACCATGAGGTACTCCAGAAGAAACTTTAACCAGCTTTGAAATATGAGACATTAATACGAATTTACCCTTTAAATTGGAAAAAACCCAGGAGAGCAGTAATGGAGGAAACCCAATACGGTCGATGTCCGTATAAATGACTTCAGTTCTCGTTTTTCCTAAGAAACCAATATTACCCAATGATGTAAATTATAACAAATTCGTCATAGTGGACCGACTACTAATAAAACCATGCTGAGCAGGGGAGATTAGAGACTTGCAGAGATGCTGTAAGGAAGAAGTAAATATTTTTCCAAATAATTTAGGGATGGCGGATAACTTAGCTATGCGCCTATAGATCGTCATATCAGACCTTTTTTGTGAAGAGGAATGATGTACTAAACTGAAGTTGAGAAGACAACTTGGAATATTGTCTGGCAGTTAGAGGCTTTTAAGGTTTTTATAGACGAAAGAAGAGAAACTTGGAGTATAGTGGGAGCAACGATAGAGTTGGAATGCAGCTGGAGCGACATGTTATTACACGATGCAGATACATCAAGATACGTCAATATTTAAGAAATTTGGCCGCAGTTACATCACCAGTTTTCCAGCTGGCTGTTGCTGAGCATAGGTAAAGAAAGTAGACAAGCGTTGGTGAGTGGGCAGCTCAAACAATTAAAATAATAAATATTATTTACGATATCATCTGCACCACTGACTAATTCAATAGTGCATATATCGCAGATTAATTTGAAAATTCAAATTATAACGAACATTTGTATCCACTTGTGTAATTGTTTTTGCATTTCCCTTTTGTATGTTCCTTATGCATGCCTTCATTATTCTCTCGAGAGTGGCAGATAATCGTAACAGTTTTATCCTAGGGTATTCTTGTCGTGGGCATGAGTGAGACAGAGATGTCTTTTTCAAAAGCGAGGCGTTGGTGAATTATGCGTTTGTATTAAATATTATAACTCAATATTGAATGGTAAAAAAGGAAATGCTTTTATTAGGGCACCCGACGATTTTTGGCGTGCTTAAGTGTTGAAGCGATCAGACTTTCTGCTGAAAAATACCACATGCCAGTAAAGCGTTACGCCGAGGGTGTTCTGGAGGATGGGACAGAAAGCGATTCATCAAATAAATCTTCGACTAACATTAAACGGTAGTTTAGAAGCATATCGTTCAACAGTATCCTTGAAGAGGATAGTTCATCATATCATTAGTTAATGATGGTTTCTTAACAAAAAAGCAAACTGATGTCATTTATACTGACTTCAGTAAAGCTTTTGACTCTGTTAACCATAATATCTTACTT
>SCDZ01001331.1:0-11381 GCA_004143845.1 Drosophila lacertosa
ATTGAAATGAAATGCTATTCAAATAGAGAATTTTCAATTTGAACAGAAGCCCTGCACTGTTCGAGGCGTGTAAGGATGTATCCGGAAGGATGACAGGCAACTGCTGATTTCGGCTTTTAGGCTTGAACTCGTGCATAATCATGTGATCTGGCCAAAATTTGGGATCACAAATAATTGAGAACCAGTCACGAGAAACACTAATTTTAAAAGAAGAAATTTCTCGGGGAGTGGAAAAATTAAGCTTCGTAGTTGTGACTAGCAGATGTTTTGCTATCAGAGGAAAGCCCTGACACAAACACTTGCTTGCGAGGCGCAACAACATTTAGAATTGGCACAGGAGGGGTAGAAGTAGCAGTGCTGCTAGTTGTTTGAAGTTGAGTTCGGGAGGATTTACCTTTGCGACTGCTTACAACACGGAAGTTATCATTGTTGACCGGTACGGATACAACAACAGGCACGATTGGAGGGGAAGGGGATAGCGACAAAATTGGAGATGAGTCAACAAGACGAGGCATATCCAATATTAGGCGGGTTTCTTTTTGAGGGCTGAGGTACGGGCACGGACAAAAATTTCGGGCTCCAGCCGACGTTTCGGAGGAGAATCAAATATAAAATTGCTTCTTAGCAATGACAACACTGGACTCACAGTCAGTGGTGACAACATTGTTCAATGTTAGAAATTGATTTCTCACCGAATCATACATTCGGGAGAATTATACATTCGGGAGAAATCAATTGGAATGTCGATGCAAACCGGGCATGACCAACGAACCGCACCACAGCCCTTATTGACAATAACACGCAAGCAAAACGCTCGAGACGACGGATTTTGACACAAACAATGCTGTCCATCAAAACAACAAGAAAAATTTTTCGAGAGCGCGGTGCAAATGTAAACAATGCACAAACAAGCACACTCACGAAGAGATTGTTTGGCAAAACTAAACACAAACGGAACGGAATCAAAAACGGACACTAACCAAAGCACAGCACTGAAGCTGCGTTTGTTAAAATTAAAATATAATATAAGTTTAAATGACTTACGCTCACAGCGGAAGAACAACTTGCACAAAATAATAAAGCTTGTACCTTTAAATTATGTACTTTAAAATATAAACTTCACAAGATAGGGAAGGCAAATTATGCAAAAATATAAATAAAAACTGATACGCTCAAGCTGAGAAATCTCTCGAAAAACTATATATATTAAAATTGAAACCGAGACAGTCCTTTATAAAGAAAGATATCAAAATAATGAGAGATAGAGTTTGCATAAAGTTAAGTTTAAAGTGTATATATTATATATATTTTTAATACTTTAGGTCAAAATTAAAAAATTAAGGAATAAACGTTTACCGCATTTATATAATTAATCAAGCTCAGACCACCATTCCAAGGGACTTCATCATCACAAGTCAAATTTGATAAGGATATTAAGGGATATATAGACTGCAGCCCGATAGCAAATACATATACTGAGTCAAACATTAAAGCTGCCTCTGTCTAAAAAAGTGAAAAGAACAATAGATGATAAATAAATTTATTATTACTTGAATCTTACCTCAATGTTCACGTTCTTTTTAAACTTATAATTGCTGGATTGATTTTGGTTTAAAATACGCCGGTCATAAGATTCAATATCCTTAAGAATTTCCTTAACCGCAACATCACCCATGTCGATAAGTCGAAATGATGTTATATTTACAAAGTTATATTTAAAATCTTCCAGATCAAAAGTTTCCAAGTCAAAACTCGTAAAAAAGTAGTGAAATTTATACTCATTCATTTGTTGCTGAAGTATCTGTTTATTTAAAAAATCGTATAATGTTAAACGAGTGATTTTGCGTAAGTTATGTCAAAATTCACAAAAGAAAAATAGATATGGTTCTAGAGATCATAGCCCAACTATGCTCCAAATGTAAACTTGACTATATTAAATTTGATGTGTCAAAACTGAACTTAATATTTTAAATGCAAGGATATACACAAATATATGTTTAAAATTTCTAGATTTACTAGAATGACAATCTGTGTGTCCGTCCATCTGTATGGATGTAGCGAACGAAAAAAATCATAGATTCGGACAAGCTAATCATATTTTGCGTTAGCACAGCCTGATTCTGCTTTTTTTTGTTGTTTTAAATTGGGTTCTTCTGTCTTTGACATGCATTTACCTTATTCGCTCCTGAATAAAAGCAAGTTAGAATCGTGTTAGAATGTTTGATCACAAGCAAAAAATTGTTTAAAATATTAACTTAATTCTGTGTGGTAGCACACTAATCCCTTGAGTTAGGCAACAAAAATTATACACCAAAATATCCAATTCAGAAACCACTACATTATTCAACTTCGTAAGCTTAAAGTATTTCAATAAAACCTGGCGATGAGAAACGTAACTATGTAATTATGTATTGTGTTAGCAAGCAGCGCCATCGACTACTTAAAATACTCTGACGACATTCAACTTTTACTCAACAAAAATTAAGACAAATTGTAAAATTGCTTATAAAATTACATCCAATTGAAGTATTTAAACATTAATAATTTACATCTTTGGTTAAAACATTTTTTCATTACATTATTGAAAACACAAAAAGAAACTATTGATATTATTTAAAGAACAATTTAAAGCAGAAATAGATTCAGCTGACTTGTTTTTATTTTAATTTATCCAAATACTTGCTTAATGTATTACGTAAACAATAACTACTGTTCTCAATTTAAACTTACATTTCTCAATAAAATGGAAATTCCAGCCGAGTTTGTATCAATTAAAATATTATGAATTTCATTAATTTTGAATTCATTAAGAACTGATAAGTAGGAACCCGGCAAGACTTGTCGTATGTGCACCTCTGCTTGGATTGAGCGCGAAAATTGGTTTAATAATAATATACCTGGAGATAATAAGTATAATTAACAAAATAAATATTATGGAAAATTATTATCATAGTACTTACCATGATCCTTTTCATAAAGAATACCAAACCTGGTCCAGTTAAGATATCGTATTACATCAATAAAAGCGTTATTAATATACTGCTGCGAAGGGTGAACATTTATAGAAAATTCTTGAGTGGATCGACCTATACCTAAATCTGGTATATCGAGATCATCGCAAATTGAATTAATATGAGTGGCCAAAATAGAATCAGTTGGACTAAATATAGCCTGAGCACCATCTTCGATCAGATTGCATACTGTATGATTATATTCATAAAACTTATTACTGACAATAATTGAGTAGATGTTACAAACCATTTTGAACTGCCTGAAATGAGTCTTTTCCAATATATTTTATGTGGTGAACAAGATTGGTATCGGGTAAAAAACTTTTGTCTTGATTTAGCTTATGTATAGCATATTGAAATGCCACTTCTGAGTCACTTCGTTGATTGGATGATTTTGGAAATAGAGCGCCTATAATTAAATTGCTTACAATATGCTTATGTTTGTAGTAGATATCTATTTACTATATATATCAGCAAACCAAAACATACCCACTTTAATCACAGAAGTCGACGAAACGTAAAAAACCAAATTTAGAATGAGTAAAACACATAATTCTGATATCATATTTTAAGGATTATTGGCAAACCACGGTTTAGATTAAAATTTTAGCACATAGCAAGCTTTTCAGTGTAAAAAGAATCCAAAGAAATGCAATGAATAACCAGAATAAAAAAGCAAACCAGAGTTGCCTAACATTATACCTAAGTAAATAAGTTTAATACCGATGGATTTGGTATATAACAGATAAAAAAATAAAATCGGTTTGTGTTTGATATTAGGCCTGTTAATTTATAATCTTTTCAATTTACAGCATTCTCCAAGTTTTGTTCACATGAAATTAGCTTAAACTAATTAAAGTCACAACCATAGGATTATTATTGCATTTGAAAAATATAATAAATAAATGTTATTCAAATAAATAGTTCAAACATTTATTTTCTTGCTTTTTATAAACAGTAAATGTAACACGAAGAACAGTTATATCTGAGCGCAAGTTAATAATAAGTTAATTCCAAAGAAATTCCAAAAAAAAAAACAAAGTGGTCGATCACCCGCTACATTGGAATACTTATCAACGGTAAACCCGACGGATATCGAAAATGAATGTTGCGCCACCGGACACGTGTGTTTATCTAAAAATTGACACTGACTGCGCTGCCAACATCAGCAGCCTAACCATAGCTAGCTTTGGGTAGCATTGTTTTAAGCTAATTTAGTCCAAGAAGAACATCAAACGATTAAAGTTCTCTGTAAAAATTTATAATTGTTTTTAATTTTTTAAAGCAATAAATATAATTTTAGCTGGCGCCCGAGCAAGGACCAAAATCGTATGTGCGATAAGGCAAAAACGTCATTAAGTTATACGCGATTCGGAGTGAAATATTTAACACGATAGAGCAAAATTTTCTCTGAGTGAAAAATTAACGAAATTGGCACGATAGAGCAAAACGTTTTCTAAGTGCTTAAGTGCAAAAAAGAAATAAAAAAACCGCAGAGGCTCACAATCGAAAACGATTGTTCACGCAATACAGAAAAAAAGTTTAACAAACAATATACAAAGCCAACGCAAGTTCTGCACGAGCCCCTCACAGAACACTCCACACCTGGGTGTGGAATGTAGACCCTCGGTGAAGAAACTAAAACGCACAAATTCTGCGGTGGAGGCGATGACGACACTTTTAATGTAAAACAAATACAAATATCCTTAAGTGACAAGTTAAAGTTTAATTAATTAAGTAAACAAAAAATTTACGAATATTAAGTGAAAAAAGTGAATGTGGAGTTCATTAAACAAAAGCATTAAAAAGGAAAATTAAAGTAAAGTTAAGTTAAAGTTAAAAAAATAACAAGTAAAAACAGTTTACATAAGTAAAACGGCAAAGGGAATTTGCAGCTGTCTTTATCTTTGCAAACGAGTAAAAAAAACGAGCAATAGATAAAATATAAAATATATATACACCGACCAGTTTTTACACTTTTGTAGAATACTCTGAAGAAAAATCATTGAATAGTCAACAAATAAATAAAATATATCATTAAGCATTAAGCATTTAGCACAAGTATTTGTAAATTTTGCTTTTTCTTTCCTTCTCAAATATACTAAAATTCAGTAAGCTTTAAAATATTTTAAACAAACTATTAACATGGCAAACCCGAACAATTTAGTAAGGCCGCCAGTTTTACAAGCAGAGCAGCCAATGCAGCCGTCTACTACAGCACTTAATTTACAACAACATAGAGTAAAAGACAGGCAACGAGAGTTTTTGAGTAATAGAACCGTGATGGAAAATCAGAGGGAAGTATACATCGCACAAAGAATTAATGAAAAGTTAGCAGTTATTCTAGAAGATATGAACCTGAACAATATCGTAACAGACTTTGAAGTTGCGACTCCTTATACTATAGACCCGAGTCACGCAACTAACATTAGCGACTTAGATCGTGTGCCAGATGTTGTTAAGTGTATGAGAGATTATACAGGAGATCAAGCAGCATTTAGCTCTTGGTAAAGGGTGGTAGAACGTATATTGGAAGCATATGCTAGTACAAAGGGAACCCCAAAGTATTTCTCCATTCGTAACAAGATAATAGGGCACGCAGACCAAGGGCTTGACTCTTACAATATACCTTTAAACTAGGAAACAATCTCCAAGTGCTTGACATTACACTTCGCACACAAACGAGACTTAAGTACTTTAGAATACCAGCTGACGACTGTTTTACAAGTCGCACAACAGTCTGTCGAAGATTAGTACCAAAACATTTATAAGCATATATCCCTTATATTGTATAAAGTAAGTTGTATGAATTTGGACGGACCAACGGATTTTGTTATGCCAAAATCATATAGGGACAGAGCATTAGACACATTCGTGAGGGGACTATGGGGAGATTTATGTTGGAAACTTGAAAATCAGACTTATAGGCCAAACCACGCAATGGGCAAATTTCAGAAATAGCGTACCAAATGGCGGACGGACCCCTACACCATAACCACGGACGATACTCTATAATAATCCGATTCACCGTCAGTAATATCAGATTCCTCCAAATGTTCCTCCGAGGACTTCTCCTCAACCGCTATACCAGCAGGCCGGATATCGCCAAGCCCAACTGGTTTACTATCATCATCCTCAAATGAATTATCCAACATATTCAGCTCCACGGCTAATACCACACACTCAGTACTGTCACCCACAACCAGTAGCTCCACCCCGACCAGACACAACAAAGCCATAGCCCAGACCTTAACCGATGGGCATAGACCGTAGTATGCAGACTAAAATTCCATAAATAGGCCATATCTGGAAATCGGAAAAGACCTCCTTTTCCTATAAACCAAAGGGAAAAACGTCCAAAACTTTTCCATCTTCATAGTGAAGAGGTATTCGACTACGTTCAGTAGGAGTATGGCGAAGCTTATATGACAACAACTGGATACGAACAACCACCTAACGCGAACGAAGAACAAAGAGCCCGTGAAGAAAGCGTAGAGCGATACGTAGAACAATCGGACAGTGACCCTAACTCAGAAACTAACCAACACAACGAATCGGAAATTAATTTTTTATGTAAAAGAGTTCCTCACTCCTTTTTTCGAGTGTAGAGTGCGGAACCAGCTTTTTAAAATTCTTATCGACACAAGATCCAACAAAAATTATATACACCCCAGAGTCGTACCAGACCCCAACAAAACGAAATGCCCTTTAAAGCCGTAACCGTAGGCCAATCTATTTAAACGATCCGATATAGTTGTAAAATTCTTTTTACTACCCACCCTCGAATCATTCGATGCAATTTTAAGAAACGACAGTTTGCGAGAATTAGAAGCAGTAATTGATACTATGCAGAAAATCATGACTATTAAGAAGACAATTAAGAAACCGATACAAGAAAATAAATATGACGCTGTCAACGTTATAACACCCATAACGGACCACATGACTGTCAAGCTAAGAACAGCACTGGAGCAATTGTTAGACAAATACCCAAATCTTTTTGCGAAACCTGACGAAAGCTTAAAATACGCAAACAACGTACAGACTGAAATTAGGACCTCGACAATCGATGCAATATATTCAAAATTCTACCAATATCCCAAGTTTTTAAGGGACGAAGTTCATAAACAAGTCAAAAATCTCTTAGACGACGGTATAATTCGACCGTCGCCATCTGCATACATCTCACCAGTATGGATCGTCCCTAAGAAAGTGAATGCGTCTGGCGAGAAAAAGTTTAGAATGGTCATCGACTATCGGAAACTAAACAAGGTCACTATTGCGAATAAATATCCGATTCCAGAGATAAATTAAGTGATTGACCAATTGGGAAAAAACAAGCTCTTCTCACTTCTCGACCTCAAAAGTGGATTCCATCAAATCGCTCTAAGACCAGCCGATATACCAAAGACCGCTTTCTCCATTAACAATGGAAAGTTCGAGTTTACACGACTTGCATTCGGTCTTAAAAACGCACCTGCAATATTTCAACGGGAACTTGATGATATGCTGAGAGAGCATATTGGTAAAATATGTTTCATCTATGTTGATGACATAGTAATCTTAAGTTAAGATCAAGAGACCCACACAAAAAATCTGGACTCGATATTTCGAACTTTGCAAGAAACCAATATAAAATGTCAATTGAATAAGTGCGAGTTCTACAAAATAAAGTTGAGTTTCTTGGTTTTGACAAGGGCATCGAAACAAACCCAAACAAAGTTTTAGCAATAGTCCATTATCCCCAACCAAAAACATTGAGGGACTTGAGGGCATTCCTCGGCCTAGCCGGGTATAACAGAAGATTCAAAAGAGATTTTGCTAAGTTAGCAAAACCACTTAGCTCTCTTTTAAGAGGGGAAGACGGACGAGTGTCCAAACGAGACTCAAAGAAGAAAATAATAGACATGAATCAAGAAGCAATAGAAGCCCTTAATAAAATAAAAAACTCACTACTGTCTAATGACGTTATTTAAGGTTTCCCAGATTTCAACAAATATGAATATGATTATGAATTATTGTACAAACCTGGCAAAAGCAATGTAGTGGCTGTTGCTTTGTCAAGAGCCAGCCAATATAATTCAGTAAGGTCCTTAGTATCTACCCAACATAGCTCCGAAAGTTCTTCCGAATATCTAATTTACAGCGTAGAAGTCCCCATTAACGCCTTCAAGAACCAAATATTTATTAACAAAAACCAATTAATCGATTACAAATTCGAAATTCCGTTTCCAACGTTTTATAGGCACACGATAAGTCAACCAGACTATACTTACAAAGACTTGTTAAATATACATGAAAAAACATCTAAACCCTTCAGTTATATACTATAACATCCGAACATATAATGTGACAGATACAGACAATTTACTCTACACACTTTAGGAACCTCAAGGTTAGATTCACATCTCAACAAGTAAAGGACCTTATTACAGAGACCGAACAAGACAAATGAATATTGAAATAACGCAACAGGGCCCATCGTGGCATGCAATAAAATATTTCACAACTTTTTCAATTCTTTTTCCCTATAATGAAGGAAAAAATAACAAATTTAATTAAACAATGTAGGGTATGTAAAGAACAAAAGTATAATAGACACCCACCAAATCCAGAATTAAAAAAAACTCCCATACCACAATTTCTAGGGCATATTATCTATATAGATATTTATTCTATAGAGAAAGTATTAGTATTAACGGCAGTAGACAAGTTTTCAAAACTCGCTCAAGGGCGAATAATCAAGTCAAAAGCAATTCAAGACATAAAAAATCCACTACATGATATTTTGTTCTATTATGGTGTACCAAAAGGCGTTGTTGTGGACATCGAGAAATCGCTAAGTTCCGAATCCATTACCTTTATTCTACGAGATCAATTGAATATAGAAATTTATAAAGTCCCACCATATAAGAGTTCCGTTAATGGGTAAATTGAGAGATTCCATTCCATGAGATGCTTGAAAACTAAACAAGAACAGAGAGACTTTGAAGAACTGAACAGAGCAATTTACGAATACAATTTTTCAATACACTCAGTAACAAAAAAAAGACCACCAGACGTATTCTTTCGACGAAACATAACAACGGGTCCAGAGACTTACGAAAAAACAGGGCAGGAAAATATAGACAAAAACAGGAAGGCGGACTTTCGAAATCATAACAAAGCACGGCAGCCGACTAAAACTTACCTACCAGGACAAGACATTTTTGTTAAGCTAAATACTAGGTAAGGCTCCACGATAACAGCAAAATATGTAATAGAGATAGTAAAAGAGGACAGAGGTACAACAATATTAACAGAATCCGGAAAAATAATACATAAAAGCAATATAAAAACACAATAACTTACCTCCACTAACAACTGAAAAAATGCTTAACAATTCAATTCCTCATAACGATCTTATCTTATTAAAATACCTATACTTAAAAAAGCAAAATACAAAATATTCTTATAAAGCCAGTAAAGGAAAATAATACTGTCATTCACTTTGATCCGAAAATGGTTATTTTTAAAATTTCAATTAATTGTACAAAAATTTTTAAAATACGTAATAAGAACTAATTTGTATCCCAAAACTAGCTAGGGGCATTAGGGCTTCACATCTTAAGAAGAAAAAAAATAAGAGCGTGGTACTTCATTCAGCTACATTCCTTCACAGGCTAGCCCAGAAACAAAAAGACATATAACCAATACCAACCAAGCATATTGGTGCACGTCTGGACCTACATCAAGTCTCATTTAAAAGCGTTCCATATTTTAACAAATTGCTTGAGGACAAAGGACAAAGAAATTACAAAAAAAAACAAAGTGGTCGATCACTCGCTACATTTGAATACTCAGCAACGGTAAAACGGTAACGACGGTAACGACGGATGCCGAAAAAGAATGTTACGCCACCGGTCACGTGTGCTTATCTAAAAATCGACATTGACTGCGCTGCCAACATCAGCAGCCAAACCAAAGCTAGCTTTGGGTAGCATTGTGTTTATTACTTAAAAACTTATAATTGTTTTTAATTTTTTAAAGCAATAAATGTTTAACTTATATACAGCAGATGACAGCTTATTTCGTGTAGAGCTATAAAAAATTGAAATTTCTGAATTATCTACTGTTTTTATAGAATCCAATTTATAAATTAAAAACAACTTTTATTTCGTTTGGTTACAAATAAAAAAACAACCACATTTCAAAACCTGTATATGTTTTTGGTCAGTGTCACTTTCCCAATCGGTCTAGCCATACCCGTCTGTTTGTTTAAACGCATTAATCTCAAATGCTAGAGAAATTTCGATTTTATGGTTTATCTGTGTCAACACAGATTTAGTGTATTTTAAATTGCTGATAGCCTACTCTTATTTTTAAAGCTAATGAACATAAGTCTTCCGCTTTTCTAATCATATCTTAGATGATATTAGAGCTAGAACCAATAAATTGAAATAATGTAAAGTGTTACTTTTTTCACTCCACGTTTTGTGAAAATAAAAAAGTGTAAGTTCCTAACTAAAACTTTTGAAAAAAGGAAAAATTAATTTTTCTAATAATTGGGAAAAATATATTTTTGGTCAAGTAAAAACGATGCTTTTGTCAATTTCCAATACACAACAGTGCAGTCTTCGTCGCATGGATACGTGATTTTTATTGTGCTCCGGGAAAACAATTCTGAAACTCAACAGTATAGTGAGAGATTCTTTGAACAAATATTATATATCGCGAAAAGACGCTTAGTGTGATGAAATCACAGAATATAATTAATTAAGTGAATAATAAATACCAATAAACTAATAAATAAATTAAAAAACTAAACCTCGTCTAAGACGATTAGTCAGAAAGAAACGTGAGCAAGACGAGCGTCTCTTTTGTCGCCATATTAATAATGCAAAATCAGATCGGCCGAGGTCAATCGCCCCTATCCCGGCGAACGAACTCTTGCACATAGAGAGCGAGAGAGCGTGTTCTTGCTCTCCGTCGATATCGTTCACATCTCATAAGTTTCAAAATGCAGAGTGCTACTCTGCAGGTATCCACTGGCCAAAGAGACCTGCGCTTAGCTACGGTAAGTAGCACAGCAATCTCTTTGACTACCGCAACAGTAACTACAACAACAACTGCAACAGTATCGACTATCCGCTCTATTCCGTCGACTGCAAAATACGCCATCTATGCGTCACCGATCAAAGCAAACCAAACCAAAACTACACTACGAGCGTTGTGCGTAGTTTGCGGAGAGCTTCATAACTCCGCCCACTGCACAGCAAGCAAAGACGACCGAAACACAAAAACGTTTGGCAACTGCGATGGTAATCACACGGCAAACTACAAAGGCTGCCTAGTATATAAAGAGATGAAAAATCGAATCCAACAGCGAGT
>SCDZ01001332.1:0-14930 GCA_004143845.1 Drosophila lacertosa
CAATGTTATATGGATAAGAAAAATTATTAGAGAAGACAGAGGAATAGGTTGATTGAAAAAAGTTTGCAAAGAGGTCCGAGGAAGCGGAGTCATTGCTAGGTTTTTCAGTCCCAAGAAAGAAAGAGGAAGGCAGACCAGAAGAATTTATCTTCAACTTAACAAAGTTAAAGAATTCCTTAGGGTCTTGAGCAAATTGCCTTTTGCAACGTACTGTACTTTCATTTAGAAACAAATTATTTTCTATATCTATATTTATGAGATTGTCTGTTATAATTCTGCTATTTACAAAATGCTTTTCTTTTTTTTTCGATGTTAATAATTTCTTTATCTTGAAAATCTACTTCCTCATTCATTAATTTACTTTCATCACTTAGCTCATTTTCGTGTATAATACTTTCTTTACTATTGGTCCATTATTTTTAAATTATATACAGTCAAATTCTTTTGTGGTCGAAATGACTACCTTATTAAATACCAAATTTTTAGGCCTGTTATATGCAACAAAATATTATCACGCGTCGCTGGCTTCTTTAGAGATGTTTGTTTTTGTTGCGTATAACTCAATAAATTTCCATTTTATCAACTACCACATTTCCCATTTCGTCATGATACTTGTTAAACACATTATCTTCAGTTAAAATTGGTACTTAAACCAAGAGTCTATCATTATCTTTTCTTTAAAAAACACCATTTCACAATATTTATTTTCTTGTTCGGATAACATTTCCTTAACAATTATAATTTTCGGTTCATGTTTTATTAATTTATTAACTATTTAATTATTTAGGGATTGAAGTTGACTTAGCGTGTGTCAAGTGAATTAATTAAAATGGAAACACCTTAAGATTAATTGCTAACAGCCTACAGAAAATATAAACATTTCCAATAACATCATTAACACTATGGTGTATTTTATTTGCCTGTCCGGCAAGCTATGCCCCTTCGCAGTGGAATAATTTGCCAAAATATGCTAAAAACAATGACTTGGCTAAGGGGAGAGATCTCAAAGAAGATAACGTTATATAGGGTATTGTACTGAGTGTATAATATTGTACTGAATTGGGTAGGGTGTAATCCGTTGTTCAAATAGAGAGAAATAGAATGTCATTTCTAGAAGGTCGAAAGAGAACGGATAAGCTTATGCGATCCAGGGAAATATTAGTCTATGTAGCCATAACTTGTGTAGAAAAACAACAACATGTATTGTTCTACGGTTTCTTAGAGACGGGAGATTCAGGAGTAAGAGCCTACTGGAGTACGATGGTAATCTAAGATTGGTATCACAGTTTAAACCACGTAAGGCAAAATGCAAAAATTGCTTTTGATCGGACGCTATCTGATTATGATGCATTTTATACTGAGGGTACCAAACGCATGAGCATTATGCCAGATTTGGGCATTCCAAAGATATGCATAAAAGTTCAGTGGTGTATGGGTCATTGAACTCCTTCGACCAACTTTAAATAAAACCTAAAACTCCCTTAGTTTCGTTTAAATAATGGATATGTGACTATTCAAACTTTGCTTAGAATCGGGAATTTAAATCATCCTGTAGGCAAGAATGATGTAATCAGAGTATGATAAAATGAGTTTTACATCATCAGCATACATAAGTATACGAGAATGAGTTATTACTGAGGGAAGGTCAGAAACTTGAACCAGATTTGAGGTATGGGATCTTAATAAGACTCTTTGGGTTCAACCTTTTAAATCGGAAGAAATCCAGGAGAGAAGTAAGAGTGAAAACCCAATACGGTCGAGTTTTGAAAGTAAAATATCATGGTTAACAGAGTCAAAAGCTTTACTGAAGTCGGTATAAATAATATCCGTTTGCATTTTTGTTAAGAAACCATCATTAACTAGTTAAATGAGGTTTGACAAATTGATCATAGTAGACCGAATCTGTACAAAACCATGCTGGGCAGGGGAGATAGGAGACTTGTACAG
Organism: Drosophila lacertosa; assembly: GCA_004143845.1. NCBI lineage: Eukaryota > Metazoa > Arthropoda > Insecta > Diptera > Drosophilidae > Drosophila > Drosophila lacertosa. The sequence continues at coordinate 1,948 of SCDZ01001332.1, forward strand.
ATGCTGCAAGGAGTTGTAATTATTTTTTCAAATAATTTAGGGATGGCGGACAACTTAGCTATAGTTATAGTATTAGACTTATCATTTTCTTTGTAAAGAGCAATGATATATGATTCTATCAAAAGAGTGGGAAGGACAGCTGATTCAAGTGGAAGTTTAAAAAGCTTTAGCAATGGGCGATGAAGGGAACCACTACACTCCTCGAAAAGACAACTTGGAATATTGTCTGGACCAGCAGAGTAGGAAGTTTTTAAGGAATTTATAGAGAAAAGAGTGTTATAGTGGGAGCAATGATAGAGTTGGAAGAAACAATGTTATAGGAATAAGAAAAATTATTAGAGGAGACAGAGGAATAGGTTGATTGAAAAAAGTTTGCAAAGAGGTCCGAGGAAGCGGAGTCATTGCTAGATTTTTCAGTCTCAAGACAGAAGGAGGAAGGCAGACCAGAAGACTTTCTCTTTAACTTAACAAAGTTAATGAATTGCTTAGGGTCTTGGGCAAATTGCCTTTTGCAACGTACAAGATAATTCTCATAACACTGAGAATTAAGAATAAAAAAGTATGACTTGGCTAAGAGGTATTTTGACAAGTCAAAACTGGATCAGGATTTTGAAGCTTTTTAAAACATTTTGATTATTAATTAATATTGTTTTAGTTGAGTAGTCTACTAGTAAACCACAATCGTTTAAGAAATTGACCAAGAGAATGCTATTTGGAATACACACATCTAAGAGTGAATTTAAAGTTTTATAAAAAAACTTAAAGATATTTCTGTTAACCGCATTATATAAAATTGACAGTTAGTTAATATAGCGTAATTTCCTTTACGAAAGCAGCGGCGGGGCTTGTTGTGAGTTGGATTATGCAGTTTGAAAGATTCGCAATCATTTAATTAACTTCTTACGTAGGGTGATACATATCTTTCGAAGCAGACAAAGCGGAGGTCCTAAAGGCATTCACATTAAGGTGATCGTTAATAAACATCAGAACAAGATTTATATTAGGCAGATTAGAAATCGAATTGATTTGAATCAACGTAAAGTTAATCATGCTATATTAAAAGTTATGATGAACTGAAGAAGTATTGTACTTTGAGAAAACGAAATATGTCCCAACACAACAAATAGTGATGAAATACACACAACTTCCAATACTGATGAAATGCCCTAGACAATGACGTCGAGCAACAACAACACGAAGATATCGAATACGACAAGCAATCGAGGAAACTGCAACACTGCGAGGTCGAAGTTCTGCACAATGAGGATGACGACGATGGCAATGAAAACGAATACCCCACATTTTAGGCGCTCGTCCCGGACTTAAGATATTGATAATTGATATACGTCTGGCTTTAAGGGTTTGGGTAGATTATGTGTGGCGTCTTTAAACATATGCAATTTTGTAGAATTTATTTTCAAGGAAGAGTTGTTCACTTTGTAGATTTGCCTTCGTTTGATTGTAATGAGCTTGTTTCGTCGATGTGCTTTTCGAGTGGGAATTGAGCTAATTTATGCTGTGAAAAGTCAAGATGCTGCAAGATATGTAATATTGCTTTAAATTTGCCCTGTTGCTGCTCCGGTGGTTGGTAATGTTGTGACGTGTGCAGTTCTTAATGTGTTGCTTTGTATTCGAGGCGGGGGGCACCAGTCCTGATTTCAAGGCACTTGTGAATGTCACGTATTTGGTTAAGTTTTCGGCGCCAAATGGGGATCTAGCTGCAATCGAAAATAAGACGTCTGGGTCTGATTTGGATGCGTTGCTTTGCTGCATGCAGTTTTAACTCGCTGTTGGATTCGACTTTAATCTCCTTATATATTGGGCAGCCTTTGTGGTTTGCTGTGTGATTACCATCGGAGTTGCCATACATTTTTGTGCTGGTTTCGTCTTTGCTTACTGTACAGTGAGCGGAGTCATGAAGCTCACCGCAAACTTCACACACAGGGCGCAGTGTACACTAAGATCTTGTATGGCTATATTCCTGACAATTCAGACATTGATCGGGGCCTTTGCATTTATGTGCCTCTTCTACTGTTATTCTACGGTGCAGTTAGAACTGAAGGCGCCGTTCATTTTTCTTTAAGGATTTGCTTTCTGGTTCAAGTTCTTCCTAGAAGAGTAGTTGCGGCTTCCTATCCTTGTTTAAGTGTTGAAGACAGTCTTAGCACTAAGTCCTTTCTCTTTATGCGGGCTTAATATCAGACTCAATGACGTGTAATATGACATGCAGTCCTTTGCTGCTTTTTAGTTGGTACAAGTAGAAGTTCTTTTAGTGTCGTTTATATGCTTCGATAAAACTAAAAATTATTTTCTGACTTCGTTTGAATTTCTGGTTTAATGAATACCGCCCTTGACAAGAGGAATTATGTGGATATTGTCCGTCCCAATAACCTCAATAATTTTGTTTACTAGAGCACTATAGCTTTTCTCTCTGATAAATATGGGGGGTAGCTTTGACTTCCTTTCATCATCTTCAGCATCAGGGGGCAGATCGTCAGAGTTTTTCTTTTAATTAGAATATAGCGATCCATTCTAATCTGCACGGTCGGCCTAGTGTTTTCGGTGTTCGTATTTTGTTTAACTGCCAGCGCGGCGGTCGATGCAATAGTTTTCGTTTGGTTTGAAATGATCGATGGCTCATAGATAGCGTTTTTATTGCCGTTGATGGAATTGAGCCGATACCGTTGCAGTTGCTGTTGTAGTTACTGTTGCGGTAGTTAAAAAAATTGCCAGTGTAACCTGCAGAATGCATACCTGCGCTTTTAAGCTTTAAACACGTGGATAGTATGCAAAAGTTCGTTCGCCGGGGTGGGGGTGACAGCAGCCAATCTGAATTTGCATTATTATTATTTTCGGTTGGCGCGGTGACAGACGAGTAGTACACTATTATTCCGTTGCAAAGTGAGCCAACGCTCATTATTTTTTTTTATTTATTTATTTGCAAAGGTTGACTTTACGAGTGTCAACTCCAGTTATTAAAAGATAAATTACAAAAGAATTACTTGATAAAAGCCTAAAGAAAATATAAATAATTCTAATAACATCAACGACACGGTGGGGGTATTTTATTTGCCAGTCCGGCCAGCTATGCCCCTGTTCACAGCAAGTTTTGTCAGTGATGTAATACAATCTACCGTCAAAATGGATAGGAGAAGTTGAAAAGAAATGTACATTTATGTTAATATGAGTCTAAAACTTATACTAACAAAATTAAGATATGAAAGTGAAAATTATAATAGAGGTTAGGTAAAAAGAGAAAGATATATAAATAGATGGCAAACCACTGATCCGGTGGGGTGAGTATTTAGCCAGTCCGGCAAGCTATGACCCTTCTTATAGCTGAGAGTGATCAGTGATTTGCCGAAGATATGCTGAAAGCAAAGATTTTATTAGGGGTAGAGAGATTTCAGAGGTGAATACGTGATATAGGGTATTATACTAAGTGCATAGTGCAAATCACAAATACTTGATCTGTTCATGTTCAAAAACTTCAGACTGTACTAAAGTTCTCGGCTTATTGGTCACATGTACGACTCTTATTTAGATACTTGCAATGCAATTTCAATTATGCAAATTGTGTTGGAATACAAGAGACCCTCCGACTTCATGATTATAAATATTTTATAATTATTTCGACGAACCCTGCAGCTATCAATCTTTATCTATAAGATCTAGTCTCTTAGCTCTGATATTATTTTCACAAAAATGTGTACATGAGCTCATTTGGTTTAAGCATCTTCGGCAATAGATTTTTTTTTTCTAAAATCCCTTACTGAAATTAGTACGAAAGTTACTATGCTTCTAACATATAAGCAAAACCATTATCATTATGAGCTATACTTTTCTTTAGACTTTGCAACAACAAATTAAAGTACTCTATAGAATAGTATTTTGAGGAACAAATCAGCTAAACAATATATAAATTTAATACAATTGGTTTTAAATTCAAACTAATCTAACTTACCCTTTTAATTTACTTAAAGGACCACCTGAAGTTGACGGATATGCTGTAATTGTTTGGATTCACCCCGGAAACTTTTCGCAAGGCAGTCCATTTGACATTGAGCCATTCCAACTTGTTTTTAAACAAAAAGTTATAGTTATTACCTTTTCATATAGACTTAATATTTTTGGATTCTTTTCAACTGATGATGGAGAGGCTCAAGGCAATTTTGGGTTAATGGATCAGTCTGCTGCACTTTATTGGGTAAAGAAAAACATAAATTATTTTGGAGGTGACGAAAATCGCATCACATTAATGGGACATGACGCAGGAGCTGTCAGCACCGCTTTACATATGACATCCGGGGAGTGGTCAAAAGGTGCTTTTCATAAAGCTATTATAATGTCCGGTAATCCCTTAAGCACTATTAGATTACCTCACGAATTAAATAGTGATTTGGATAAAATATCAAATGTTTTTGGATGTCCTCGAAGACCTACCCCAATGCTAATTCAATGCCTTAAGAGGGTTGATGCAAAAATAATATCTGAGAATCTACCACCAATTCAATGGGGTCCCATTGTTGATTTGGGTTTAAGTAATATATCATACCCCTTTATCGAAAACCAGCCGGAACTGTTATTTAAAAGTGGATCTTATCATAAAGTACCAGTTATTATAGGAATCACTGATATGGAAGAAGTTCTAACAATGTTTAAGGAGGTAGTTTCTGCGGAATTGAATTCTGATGACTTAAAATTTTTTTTTTCTGATATCGCAATAAAAGATATTTATAAAATTACTGGTAACAATGACTGGTGTACAAATTTTCCAGTAATTTCTGAGGCAATTGACTTTATGTATTCTGAAAAAAATTATGACGAAAAAATTACTATTAAAACTAGTTTAATCAATGCTCATACTGAAAAACTATATATAACTCCTTTAGAGATGTTTGTTGATATAGTCGGGAAACATCAAAGTATTTATAGTTATATATTTAAATTCCGGTCAACATCTTTAAGTACCGATCTACCAAGTTGGATTGGAGTTCCAAAATATTTTGACCAGATATTTGTTTGGGGTATTCCCTATGTTAATAATATTATAGAGTGGAAGCCCATCGATAAAAAAATGGCAGATATTATAATGACATTATGGGCAAATTTTGCAAAAACTTCAAATCCTACAAAGTCAAACGTGTATGTTAAATGGAGCGCAATAACGCCACCGGAATATTCATTTTTAATGATCGATGAAAATTATAATACCGGAAATATTTCCAACAACCGCAGAGTAAGATTTTGGAAGAATTTGTATCCAAAAATTCTTCGATTTGCAACGGAATGCTGCAATTGTACAAATGCAGGTACAACGTTTTCCGTTACTTATACCATGTTCTTAGTTATACATATGTATAAATACTTATGTAACCATATTTGGATAAATTAGATTTCATTTTAGATACAGATGGTTCTGCAAAAACTTGTAAAATCAAATATGAATATATTTAAAATTTGTTAAATAAATATTAACAGTATAACAAGTATATGTGTGTTTAAATAATATCTATAACGGAATAAATACTGTATCAACCAAAGCCAATTAAGAACCAAAATCATATCTATATTTCGGTAATATAAAATAATCAAAATATGAGTTGAAGGAAATTTCCCCATCAAGAAGCTACCAAAATGAAGAAAACATTGTTTCTATTGGTTTTTGTAGGCCATTAAGTCTGGAAGGCTATAAAACCAAAATAAAATATAAAATCTAAAACGTAATGTTCGATGTTCACTTTTCGCAATACTTTATGGCCCTGTCAACTTTCAGTTCTCTTATAACTATTTTCTCAATTTTTTAAGAAAATTTCCAATCTCTTCAAGCAGTTTTTAAGTTATCTTAAATTAAAATACAGTTCCAAATAGTTTTCTGGGTATTTCTATTCATTTAATTTTTATCTTCTCTATCAACATACTTACTTCTAACGCATACCGGAACATTTTTTTATAGTCTCCGTCTGCAAAAGTTATTTGGTGATAGAGAGGTTTCTCAGCTTGAGCGCATCAGACGTGTTTTTTGTATTCGCCAAATATTTATTTCTATTTTTGCATAATTGCCTACCCTAATTTGTGAAGCATATATATTAAAGTAATATAAAGTTATCAGCTTTATTATTCTGTGCAAGTTGTTCTTCCGCTGTGACCGTCAGTCATTTATATAATTTATTTTAATTTTAACAAACCCAGCGTTAGTGCTGTGATTCTGTTAGTGTCAATTTTTGATTCCTGATTTCGTTTTGCCTAACATTCTTTTAGTGAGTGTGCTTGTGTTCAAATTAAAAATACTTAATTTGAATGGCATTTCTTTTCAATCAGATTTTCTACGAGTACAAATGCTGAGATTATGTCTGTAAAAGTTACTCTCGCATCTTGCTCGTTGTATATAACTTGTTCATATATTCCTCCCTCTTCCAACATTGAAACTTAGATGCACCCCCAAGCCTGTATAAATGAAGTTTATACCCATGTCCATGATAATGACCTACTCGTTGTATTGGGAGATTTTAACATCCCAAACATTCCGTGGTCATCTTTCGCCTCCTCAAATTACCTTATTCCTTCTGCCCAGCATGACTTCTTATCTAATGGAAATCTTGATCTTATCTTTATCACCGATCACCTTAAGGTAAATGTCTCTAGGACCTCCCCTCTCGCTATCCCCGAGGATATGTATCACCCAACATTAGAAGTTACTTTATGTGATTGCAAATCTTCCATTTTGCATTCACCAACCTCTTATAATCCCCGCCGTTGTTTCCGTAGAGGAAACTAAGCTTAATTAACAGAGCTTATTTATACAACTGATTGGTCAATTCTGTAATAAGCGGTCGACATAAATATTGCTATAAACTATTTTTATAAAGCTCTGAATTCACTCTGTGATGTGTGTATTCCAAATAGCATGCCATTGACCGAATTTTCTAAACCACCATGCTTCACTAGTAGACTGATAAACTTAAAAATATTAAATCAAAATGTTTTAAAATGTTTAAAAAGTCTGGATGCAGTTTAGACTTGTCAAAATACCTCTTATCCATGTCAAACTTCTATAAACTTAATTCTCAATATTATGAGAATTATCTTGCACGTTGCAAAACGCAATTTTCTTAAGACCCTAAGCAATTCATTAACTTTGTTAAGTTAAAGGGAAAGTCTTCTGGTATGCCTTCCTCTTTCTTTCTTGGGACTGAAAAAGCAAGAAATGATTCCGCTTCCTCGGACCTCTTTGCAATCTTTTTCCAATCAACTTATTCCTCTGTCTCCTCTAATAATTATTCTTATCCCGTTAACATTGTTTCTTCAACCTTTTTCATTGCTCCCACTATATCACACTTTTCTCTTCTTTCCTCTATAAATTCCTTAAAAACCTCCTACTCTGCTGGGCCAGACAATATTCCAAGTAGACTTCTCAAGGAGTGCAGTGGTTCCCTTCTTCGTCCATTGGAAAGTCCATAGGTGGAAAGTCTAATATATAATATAATATAAATAATAAAATAATAATCTATCCCAAAATAATTTGAAAAAATAATTACTTCTTCCTTACAGCATCTATGCAAGTCTCTTATCTCCCCTGTCCAGCATGGTTTTCTTAAGAGTCGGTCCACTATGACTAATTTTTTAGAATTTACATTATTAGTTAATGATGGTTTCTTAACAAAAAAGCAAACTGATGTCATTTATACTGACTTCAGTAAAGCTTTTAAATCTGTCAACCATAATATTTTAATTTCAAAACTCGACCGTATTGGTTTTCTTTCCTTACATTATTTATTAATGACTTATAAATATGCTGATGATGTACAACTTATTTTATCATACTCTGATTACTTAAATCATTCTTGGCTACAGGATGAATTAAATTCTATGCAACTATGGTATTCAGTCAATCAGTTGTATTGAAATTTTTCTAAGTGTATGCCAATGACGTTTAGCCGTACTATGCCCAATGTAGTTGGCTATACCATAGACAATTTCCCCTTACAACGCATCAAGGTTGTTAAAGACCTTGGTGTTCTTCTAGACTCTAAGCTAAGTTTCAATACTCACATATCCACTATCGTAAACAAAACTGGGATGCGAATCTTAGTTTACCATCGTACTCCAGTGGGCTTTTACACCTAAATCTCCCGTCGCTTACAAACTGTAGAACGATACTTGGTGTTGTTTTTCTACATAAGATAATTGTTGGCGACATAAATACACCTTTTCTTCTAGGTTGTCTAAATTTCTTTGTCCCCTTTCGCATACTAGAATTTACTGTCCTCTCCTTGTGTCTACGTGCACAACGGATTACGCCTTGCACAATTCATTTCGGGTACTATGCACTCAGTATAATACCCTATATCACGTATTCTCCTCTGAAATCTCTCTTCTTTAAGCATACCTGACCAGTGATCACTCTCAGCTATGAAAAAGGTCATAGCTTCGCGGACTGGCTAAATATTCACCCCACCGGATCAGTGGTTTGCCATCTATTTCTATATCTTTCTCTTTATATCTAGCCCATATTATAATTTTTGACTTTATGTTAATTTTGTTTTAATAAGATTTAGTTTAGACTTATATTAACATAGGCATTTCTTTTTAATTACTCCTACCTATTTTGGCTGTAGGTTCTATTACATCACTGACAAAACTTGCTGTGAACAGGGGCATAGCTGGCCGGACTGGCAAATAATATACACCCATCGTGTCGGTATTGTTATTAGAAATATTTACATTTGTTTTAAACTTTTAGCAAGAAATCTTTAATAGTTTACATTTTTAAGTACAAAAATCCCAATTACCGAACAAGTGTATAATACTGCTAAAGCAATGGTACAACTCTCAAGGTAACCAGCGTTTGCACACCTGTTTTAGGAATTTTCTCTGGTTCTCTAAGTCAAGCTTCCACGGTGATGTAAGAGCATACAATTACATACTTTATGTGATCAAAGTGCATAAAAGTCGCACAACCTGGATATAGTTTAAACAAAATTAGTTGTGGTAACTTTTGTTTTTAAACCTATTTAAAATACAGCCGAATAATAATAATAAATAAGCACATATAGCTAAATAATACTTTTCTACGGTGTCAACCAAAAAGTTTCTAATTATATATTATTAAATCAAACTGACACTATTAATTTAGCAGTTTTTTACTGCGTTCTATTAGCAAACCTTTCTGAATTTCGAATCATTCACAAAAAAATTACTTCACCGACTATGACATTTAAATTTGTCACCAGGAAATTAAATACTGTTCAGCCTAAGCTTTTCTTTAAGAAAAATCCCGATATTGACATAAACAAGAAACAAGCAATATGTGTTAAGCAATATGTGTTTATTTTTATAAGATATATAACTAAAGCAGTGCTAACATAAAAAGTTAATATAATTTTATTTTGTTTTATACAATATAACGTTCAACACCAACGTGTGAAACACCAACCTAGATAGAAGCACACAGTTAACTAATCCAGAAAATTAAATTTACACATTTTTTATTTTAAATTAAAATAGATTTACAATGTGCTGGCTTCTAAATGTGGAATATTATGTAATCCGGTATCTGGATTGGACCAGTAGTAATTAGGAGCACCTTGGCTAAAACAATATTTCATATCCAGCGGTTCTCCTTCGTCTACGTAGTACATAAGATAAAAATTACACATTTCGTCTTCATTCGTTGGACTTAAATAAAATAAAAAATAACATTAATATACAAATTTAGATAAAATTATATTAATAACTGTTTTAAATAATGTTATTAAATTGTAAATGAATATTTTTTTGTTTATTCTGTGCATATAATTAAACAGAATTGTGTAACACAATAATACAACCTTTTAATAATATAGATACGAATGACCCACGGAGTATGTAAGAACTGAACATTTCTTCGGATATGTATACTTATCTCAACCCTTCCACTTTATTGTCTGTCTGCATTTTGAGAAACCAGGCTATCATATCTAATTATACGTTTGGTCAATACGTTTGAGAATGATTGATTTGATTTTTAAAATTTATAACACCTAATGAAAATATCGTTATCGTTTTGAAAACACCAGGAGGGTTGTTAAGTATTAAAAATAAACTTTATTTCCGTATATTATACCAAAGGGAGCAGGAACTTATAGGCTTCCCATTGTAATTTCTAATTCTAAAAGTCTGGGAAATAGACGAGTTCATAAAGGCTTAAACCACATTGCCGCAAGTACCATGACAAGGGTACGCCTTCTGCCTGTAACTTACAGTTGCGCAATAACATAAAAACCGATTATCAACAAATGTAAATAATATTTTTTGAGAATACAACAAAAATAAAAAATTTGTTTTAGATCTATTCAATTACTCGGACTTAATAATAAAAAGGGAATTCAAATTTAAGTTTACAAATTCTTAAATATACATATGAATATATTAACCAACCATAGTTCTTTACGGAACCATTTCTCATTCCTGCAAACATATGTAAGCTGAGCCAATAATATAAAGGCTTACATAATTCAACATAATGTTATTAAAATGTTTCAAAACAACAGTCTTACCCAATTTCTGTAGTACGGTGGCGAGTATTTTTCATAGTACACCTGGCAGCGATATAATCACCAGGAAGTATTGGGGAGTTGTCCTCAACATTATAAAACATTTGCGGTGTAAGTGGGTCTCTTTTGCCAAGTAGAGTCCAATCTTGACTTCCCTGTGCGTTGGACCGCACCCTATAGCCAGATACAACCTTACCCAATCCATGCGTATGAGTGCGATAAGCAAAAGGATAAATCGTTTTGTTTTCAGTTATCTCACAGGCGGCCTCCAAATATTCTGTTTTCATTGGAGGAATAATTCCATCTGTTCCCAAAAGTAGGGTACCAGCTAACTTAGTAAGACTATAAAGTTAAATAAAAAGAAGGTTTAATGAATTTGTTTGTATAACATTACTTACGGTTTTTCAGTATACTCTAAAAATATACCAGAATCGTCAGTAGACCCGTCTAATTCAAGAGAGAATACAAATTTAAACAAGCTAATATTAAGCATGAGTATTCATACCTTTAAACTTGTCAACGTGAGAGTAATGCACTTGTAAAACCAAATATTTTGTTTGTGAATCCTTGCCTACTTTAAATCCAACTCCCAAAGGTAAATCCAATTTTGGCGCATCTCTTGCCCATGCATATAGAATCTAATAAAAATATAATTTTTATTAAAGTACTAAAAGTATTAATAACTTAAATAAGTAAATAAGTAATATAATGGTAAAAATAAGCTAAACTACCCTGACTTGGATTATTAAAAGAATAGCTTGTGTTACAGTAATTTTTATGTTCGTCAATTCTGTGTATACGTCCTTGGTATGTTTGACTGCATTATGACCACCATAAGTATGGTGTGATTGTGTTTGCATCGAACATAGCTAAGCGATAATATATCTTGGGATTTTCTCTACGCTTGCGGTCTGAAAAGGGTTTAAGGAAAACAGTAACTTTTGGTCTGTAAACAGGAGACACATAGTATTTGTATTTGACGAATTTACAATTGACGCACCTTGGTAAAGTTTCTAGGATTCGTAATAGAATTAGCAAAGCTGTTTATTTGGTTATTTATTGTTTCTTCTGTGGTACATTGTAATTCGCCATCATACTTTATTTAACTAGCTTGTGAAAATCAAAAAGATTTCATAATTTAAACAATTTTTCTATAATATTGTAGCGAAATTTTAATTTATATCACCACGGTTAGCCGAGCGGAACTATTTAATTATTACAGGACCTATTTATAGACTATCTCTCCTCTATTCCTTTTTTATTAGGGTCGTTGCCCGTGGTTCGCGATTTTTCTTATTCTTTTTATGTCGTCTGCTTTGTAAGCCAGAAAAAAAGTTACCTTTCGAGAAAAAAAATAGGTATGACCCAATTTTGAATCAATCCAATACAACGATAAAACATCTAATCAGATATGCTAAGCTTCTGCTAATCAGCTATGTTAACTAACTGTTAAGTGTTGTGTCGCGATTTTTCGTTACAATATTCATAAATATCGATCTGTATGCCGCGGCACGGCAAAATAATAAACATATTGTAGAAATATACTTGCTCAAGTATATTAATGTGTATTCATATATGAAAATTGTACGATTCTCTTGCCCCTTTATTTTTCTCTGCTGCTAGCCCCGCCCCTTAAAAAAGGAAAAAGTTTTGGCGATCGTTATCGCAAAAAAGATCTCAGCATAAGAATGTTTTGCGTGGTTTTTCTTTTGCTCCCAAAGTTGAATTTATTTTGCCTTTTTAAATTATATTTTCTTTTCATTTTAATTATTTAATTTAATTATTTAATTAAACTAATGTCAATGGCGCTTTTCATTTCACATACCTGTTTGTGTGTTTAGTGTGCGTATGCTTGCTTACTTAAGAATGGAGCTCACCCTCATTTTTTTGTTGTAATTATATTATTCAAAATGTTTTGCTGGCTGGAGGCATTATGTATTTTTTACTTTAATATTTCTACTGCATAATGTAATTTTCAGCCAGCATGTTTTTTGTATGGAATGATTTGATGATGATGATGATTTCCGTGCTTTGGATAAATATCAAATCTGTTGAAAAGATCTTTTTATATTTTATAATTTCATATTATATTATAAATATTATATATAATATATATGTCGCAGTTCTCATCAGAGTTTGAATTCAATGAGCGTTACAGTTATTTGGCACACAGTTTTGGTTGTCGCTGCATAGAATACGTAACTGCGTCATCGGTTCTTGGAAAATAATGAATTCTAGGAATTCCTTCTCTTTGAGAGAGTGAGTTTTCTCCTGCTGTTCTTGTAGCGTGACGGCATTGTCAGCTCTCTTAAAAAGCGGCGTAGTCGTCGAGTAAGGCCCGGTCGCCCAAGAGAGAGAGGGAAGCAGAGAGCAAGGAGTGGCATAGAAATAAGCTCTGACATTTGAAACGAGGTTCACTTTGAATTTGACTCTTGGCGCGATCGGGAC
>SCDZ01001333.1:0-10321 GCA_004143845.1 Drosophila lacertosa
AATTGAACTACACAGCTGGGAAAGGACCTTGTGTTAAAATTACTTTGAAGACGCTTAGTAGTTTCGTTGATTGATTATGTTCGTCCCACTATAAATTAAATGGTGGCACTGCTGTCAGTCAATCTTGAGTTATCGACATAAGTCCGCTCGATATACATATCTCGTCCGAACTAAGAATGACATATTTCCGTGTGACGTTAAATCGTTCTTAAGCGACAGATCTCAGCGCGAAATCATGTCGCTCGAAATCGATCATAGTTTAGCGAAGATAGGACGTTTCAAAAACGACATATCTTTACCGATTTATTAGCGACATATCTCCGCTCACATATGCGGTGTCGCTAGATTTTAATGTCGTTTTTAATATACATTTCTTAGTTACTCGGGGTAAACAACAGTAAATAGCAGCCTGGACGGGTTCCCGATTTAAATTCAAATTTTATATTTTCATAATTCATTTATTTCACACATTGAAAAAAAGAACCGCTCAGGAAAACGCACTGTTTAATCATCCAAATTAAATAATTGCAATCGTTTAGTTAAGATCAGCATAACATTAAGTTTTGTTTCGTAAGTTAAATCACCGTTAGGTTTTGTAAACAATTATACCGCCTTATTGTCGCTAGAATTTGTGAGTTTCGTGTTTCTCTCATTACTTTCGCTTACTCAGTTTGCTGATTTTTTTCCTAGCGCCACATCGATCCGTGAAATTGACAAAAACTTAATTTTATATATATTTTAATATTTCTTTGTTCCTATTTTTATTTGTTTGTTTCCAATAAAGTTCATATCTAAATATAATCTCAAATATAAAACTCCTTTAATTCAAATTTTTCTTTTTTGCTCCTTGTTTAATGGAAATCTCGATGAATCGCAATTCCATGTAATTCGTAAAAATTCCATCCACTTTCGAATTATCCGGGACTCGACTATACTCTTATTTTGAATGTAAAACAGAATTCATTCTTTAAAGTAAGGAAGACAGTCTAAACGTTTTTTTTTAATGTTGCATTTGTTGAAATTTTTAAAAGTGGACCTAAAAAAGTTGAGAATTAGGGGATGCAAGGAAAATATGCACATTTGGCGCGTGCAAAGGCTAGTTACATACATTTATACATGTCCTATGAACATATGTGTTCGCATATGTACATACACTTGCCAGAAAAACTATGCGTACAAACGTGCTCTGCAAGTTTGACTTAAAAAAAATGTGTTAAAAAAGAACATAGAAAATCATTTTTTCACAGCAAGTAGTATATTAATAGGCTTTATTTTGATGTCTAGCTTTCTAGCACTTAAACTTTTAATAATATAAAACAAAATGTACAAATTGGCATATTTTCATTCAGAAAAAGTATGCCTACAAAAGCTATGAATGTCAAATTAACGATGTTTAAATCTTTTTAAATACTGTTTTCGCTTTGATAACTGTAAACCAAAGTGCGTTTAAGTGCTGCACATCATATTTTCCACATTAATCTTGTATCAACACGAAAAAATTATCATGGAAAAAAAACCAAAAGAACTTCATCTTGATATGAGGTAACTCATTGTAAAACTTCTTGATGAGGGCAAAGCGCTTCGGGAAATTGGTGTCATTATTGGTAGAACACACTTCTCTGTAGAAAGAGTCCTTCCTGTGAGCCAAAACCCCGATCTGGTAGGCCACCAAAGCTCACTAAGCGCGAGAAGAGAAGCATGCTGAAGAGAATTAAAAAAAAACCAAGGACACTAGCTTCTAAAATTGCCAAGGATATTGAGGACAAGTTTGCTAAAAACCTGCTTGATGATACAGTACGCAAAATTTTGAAGAAAAAAGGCTATAATAGCCACATTACCCGAAAGAAACCATTCGTATCAGCTGTCAACAAAACCAAACGTATGGAATTCGCCAGAAATTTCCAAAATAAGCCTACTGAGTTCTGGAAAAAAGTAATTTTTAGAGACGAAAGTAAGCTTTCTATATTCGGGATCAAAGGCCGTAAGATTGTGTGGCGAAAAAAGGGTACAGCCCTTGATATACAAAACCTTGCCCCAACCATAAAACACGGTGGTGGTGGCGTAATGGTTTGGGCTAAATTCGCCATTGCAATCCCCTGATCTCAATCGCATTGAGCATTTGTGGGATCTTCTGGAACGCAGGATCCGCCTGCACACCATTACTTCCAAGAATTTGCTGAAAAAAGTTATCGAAGAATGGAGCAAAATAACAGTAGAGTATCCTCTACTACAAAAATTGTCCAATCAATGCCAAATCGGTTGGCAGAGGTTGTACAACGAAAAGGGTATCCGACTTCGTACTAAATTGTCGAAAAATACGGATTTTTCAATTGATTTTTGCTTTTGTACGCATAATTTTTCTGAATGAAAATATGTCATATGAACATTTTTTTTTATTTTATTAAACGTTTAAGTGCTAGAAAGCTAGAAGTTACATGAAAATAAAGTCTATTACTACTTGCTATATACTATATACTACTTGCTGTAATAAATGGATTTTCTTTGTATTTTTTTAAAACATTTTTTTTAAAGACAAATTTGCAGAACATGTTTGTACGTATAGTTTTTCTAGAAAGTGTAGCTTGGGAAATACCTTGCTCAGATTAAAACATTGTTTTATGTTAAGTTGTGTATAATTAATGTCAAATTATGTTTTGGTTGCTATAACACTCTGCACGGGTATTATGTGTCGGCTACATTCGGTTGCCACATTCTTATTTGATTTCCTTATCATTTCTGTTGCAGTATGCGGGAAGCTACTCTAGGTGATAGCCTATACCAGCTGCTTTTTAAGTGCACCAAGCTAAAAAAACTATTTCTTTCGGCAATGCGTGGCATCACAGAACGTGATCTTATGCATATTGCAACGCTGGGTAAAAATATCGAGCAGCTGGATCTGATGGGCATTCTTAACATATCCCACGAACGTGTTTATGAGTAAGCCTTAAAATTGTGTTATAATAATAATGTAATATGTGTAATTTTCTTTACATATTTAGCATCCTCGTGCATTGTACTAAGCTAAAATTGTTGGATTTAAGTTTTTGCGAGAACATCATGGATCGTGATGTGAGTCAGATTTTAGACCACAGCTGGATTCTAGTAATTAATGGCTTTGTTTTCAGTTCGATGTAATCGCTGACTGGTCGCGACTATTTAGCGTGGACATCAAAAGTAGTCGTTCCCATGACGGCAGATAAGAAAAAGTAAAATATATACGTTAAAAGGCTAAATGACTATGTAATAATTATATTTTATTTTATAAAGTGTTACCAACATCCAGTTTACAAATACTTATTAATATTGCATGTATATATATAAATTGCACATAAACTTGCATAGCTTAAAAAATTTCTGGATTAGTTATGCCGTTTTGAGAACGTCATATCTCCGCGTGAATCTATGTGGTTTGCAAAATGGTTTTTCAATATAAGCATGCGCACTTATATAGTTCCGATTCAAGCCATTGAAAATTTGTAGAAGGAAATAATTCCTATGTACAAATGTATGTAACATACAAAAGGAGTCATATCCTATCTTATCATATCTTAAGTACATATTTATTTTTGGTCAGCATCCATAGCCGATTTGGATTGTCCTTTCAAGCTGTCATAAGAATCATGCTTTTAGTTTAAAACTTATTTAAGAATATAATTTTCATGATTTTCCTACGTGTACCCGCTTAGTAAGGTGCTTACCGTGCGATGTATTTATTGTTTAACAAAAAAAAATTAAAGATTACAATAATTGTTTATATTTCGGTCTCGTTGACTGCACTGTTCTTATTTGTTTTATTTTAATCTGATTGACATTCAAATACAACTTGGTGTAGTTCTAAAAGGTATGGATAAAACTATTCAGGCTGATTTATGTTGTATATTAAATAAATAAACTTAAAAAATATACTAAGAAATGTTTTCATTTGTAAAAAAAAAAAGTTGAATAAGGATTTATAAATAAAGTTAGGCTTTTGATGGATCTTCGGCTCGGCTGGCTTCAGGAACCGTTTCCGTGTCTTGTTCAGGTACAGAAGTTATACGGGCTGTTTCAGTGGCTGTCTTAACCTTGGCAAGGTCACTTGGATTGGGAATTTTGGGAGATGCTTTTGCATCACCGCGTCCAAAAATTGCCTTCTCAATGCCAAGAATGGGGGCTTCGAAAGCCAACGTTGCAAAGATGGAGAGAGTCAGTGTAATACCAAAGTCGTGCCACCAACGCAGAATCTATAAGCAAATCCAACATTAAACAAATAAGACCATATTTTGGGCACTCTTACCGCATCATAGTCTGAAAAATGGGTATCCGTTTGTAATCTCGCAGCATTCACCAGCTGAACTATTCTGTGAATTACGTACATGCAATAGCAGAGACGGCTGAACCCTGTAAAAAAGCCCCAAGAGAGAAAATCGTTGATAATACCACCATGTCCATTGTAGCAGGCCCATACAATCCAACCAATGGCCAACGCCCAGGAGCTACGACTGAGTGGCTCAAACAATGCGCCTTCAATAAGTGGAGAGTCTGGGGTGTCAGGCAGTATACGCCAAAACGGACCCCAAAGATCTGCAATCATAGTGCCAAAGGCAACAACCCAGCCAATGATCACCCAGTGCTTGGCCAGTGGAATCTGTCGCCCGCGGTTGCGCGTAAACAGGAAGTAGCCAAAAATAACTCCAATCAACCAAGTCGGAATACGCGTATGAGTTGGATAATAGGTTAAGCGCTGGCGCAAATCCACATGATCGTCCTGAACACGGAACAGAGTGAAGTCGTTGTGTAGAAAAGTTGCAACTGTGCAGCCCAGACAGAGCAAAGCAAATATCACAATAGGTATAAGCGCTTTTTTGCCCCACTTAAATAGTGGTATAAGGAAAAGCGGCGACAGAAAGTATAATTGAGTGTCTACTGCCAGATACCAAGACTGCGACACACACTGTAATAATAATACAAAAATAGGAATTAAATATATAAATGATCATCGACAAGTTACTGTTTTACTTACTATACTGTAAGGGAAGGCATAGTTTTGCACATAAAGGAGTGTGGCCCACCAGGTGTCTGCACAGCGTTGGTCTTGTGTGCCCAGTTTAAACCACATGGGTCCGGCGCCAGAATAGCGATATAGTGACATAATATAAAGAACTACAACGGCAACAACTGGAGTAAGACGAATATAGCGATGAAAGTACATCATCGGTATGTTAAGTTTGCCTTTGGTACGTTCCATTTCTCGAAAAGCGCCCCAGCACATCAACAAGCCTGACATGAAAAAGAACGTATCCACGCAAAGAGAGCCATTTTGCACAAGCATGGAGTAAGGTGTTTGCAACCACGTATAGTACTTGTTTCGATTGATGTGTGGTAAGTCGTAGAACGTCATGTAGCCGTGTCCAAAGACAACCCACATCATGCTAAAGCAACGCAAACCGTTCAAGCAGTGTATGACATTCGGACTGTTAATCTTTTTGACGGTGAAAATTTTTGGTGCATTATGCAGCACCGAGAAAGCTACGTAAAGAGGTTTTTTAGGTCCTGTAAAAAATGTACACAAATAGATTCCAAGCTATTAATATTATATGGTCAATAATTCTACTTACCACCTTTTCGGGTCTGCACAAAGTCGTATACACTGCTGGCTAGCATGAAAAAAATAATCAGCGAAAAAAAGACGCTGGAATATTATAACATTAGTAAGGATTTATAGAACGTTGCATTCAGAATATTCATTATTTGCTATATCTGTCATCACTGTTAAAAAAGTTTAAGTCAGGTCACAAACATGCCTTTTTATTATTCTTTGGTTCGATATTTTAAGTAGTGTTTATTACTCAGTTCTCAAAAATAAAGTTTTTCTTAAAATATCTAAATTTAAAAAAAAAAAAATTGGTTTTAAAATATAATATAAAACATAAAGTCAAAAGAAGCCAGATCAACAGATTATAAATACTTTAATATTACTTACATGGCAAATATATCCACAGCTCGAAACTCGATTTCTTGATCATATTTACACCATTTTTCTTGAATCATTTTAAAGTCAAGGTCGATGACATCATTTCCATAAAAGTGTGCGATTGCGTACTTTAGTAGTAAATCAGTTCTCTCAGCGCTACATGTGCTGGGGACACATACACCTAATTCAAAAATCTCTGGATCACTTTGCTTATAACTAATACGGGAGAATTCTTCATGTCGGCGCTTGACCTTGCTATAGAACTGGGTGATATTTAAACGTGCCAGGCAGTACTGGCCACGTAAACCATTGCCATAAGTGGCGGATGCCGCAACGCACTCTTCATACTGACCCATGCTAATAAGGTGGCCCCAAAAAAAGCCAACTGGTAGACGACCCCATGTATCAGGAACTGGAAAAACAAAATTAAAAAAAAACATTTGTTGTTTTAAAAGGGATACAAGGGCAAAAACATACAACCATAAACTGTAATGAGGAAAATAATATGCCGCTGTTTACATGTACTTATAAAAAATCTCAGTGCCGGTTTCAGAGTATCTTCTACTCGGACATTAGATCGCTCTTCTTGCTTCATAAATGATTATACAAATAATATCACTTTTTTTTAACGAATATAGGGTATATATTAGAGGTTGAAGCTCCATCGAACTTTGGATTTGTGATATCCATTATTTAAAAGCTATTAATCCAAACCTAATTTATCATTTTATATATTGAGTGCATGTAGTTGTTATTGTTGTTGCTTTTAGGATTTGATTTACGACCCAAGATAAGGGTTTGCGGTTACCTCTTTGATCAAGTAAAATTCCTCTAGACGACATATTTTGTGATTTCTATTATTCAAAAGCTATTAATCCGAAAAAACTTATCATTTTATATATTGCGTGCTTGTAGTTGTTATAAGATTGTATTTAGGATTTGATTTACGAGCCAAGATAAGGGTTTGAGGTTAACTTTTTGATCAAGTAAAATGCCTTTAGACGACATAACAATTATATGCGAAAGCATATAAAATATAAAATTATTCGGTTATTTCGCATTTAGCTCCAGCTTTGCCCTAAAATGCCCTGAATTCATTAAAAATCTGGAAATTTCGGTTCAACTGCGCTAATATATTTTTAAAGTGCATCCTGGAAGACACACGCATAAATAAGGAATAAAAGAAATGGAAATACATTCCATTTGAAAGGAGCGGGTTCACATTTATATGGCGCATGCCAAACAATTAGAGATTCTAACCACTGATTTTAACGTTAGATAAACAAACACAATCTGTGTTTTCATACAAAATTTAAATAATACGGCTTAGTAGCCAGTAACAGGCAACAAAAAATTTACTCATAAAACATATAGTTTTTTTTAGAATAGCGTTTAATTTGTATCCTTGTTAACTTGCGCAGTTTTTTGGCAAATTTCAAACAAATTTTAACAGATCTTATGTTAAAAAAGTTAAACTCCACTTCGTCAACTCATTTAAATATTCCTAGGGTTAACTAAAATCCAAAAATACATTTATTGTTATATGCCAAAAACCTTAAGTTTCGAATATTTAATATTTTAAAAATTTATGACTCAATCAAGTTATTAAAATCAGTAAAGCCATCATATTTCTTATTACTTTTTATTGGAAAAGGTCAATAAAGTCTAAAAATCGTATTTCATCGTTAGAAAATGCGAAATAATTGTCACAAACAGACGAACAAGAACAACATCTCATTTCGGGATAGCCGCTAATAATGTAAAATTTAAGTAAGTTTCAAACGAGATATTGGATGTAAATAAATGGTAAAATAAAAAAGATACCGAGCTTAATTTTTACTCGCTTTAACTCCAATAATCAAAATTGTTGTCTACGCACTTATAAGTTTAATGTACTGTGTCAAAAAAAAAATGTTCAAGTGGTCGCCTTTTGCGTACTTCGATCGTGTCTGGTACTTCATTCATAGCGCAAACTGCCGTCCGCAATTGTCCGAAAGAATAACGACTTTGAATGATCTAGTTGTTAGTAAGCGCCTTGAAGATACTAAGGGATATGCTTAAGGCCTTAGCACTGAAACAATACACATATAATCAAGTCTCAAGAAGACTCGACAATATTGTAAATGTGGCAAAAATGACACCAATTTAGTAAATAAATAACACTCCCCGGTCAGGCCAGCATTTGAGTACTGGAACCTAAATACTTTAGTTGCCTCCCATACTGCTGCGTGAATAAATGAGATAAAAGCTAAGCCTATGATTCAATATTGAAGAGGCGCTAGTCTAATGTGTACCCTGGTCCAGTTAACATTGGACACTTTTCAACCCACGCACACACTGTCTTGGATAAACCAACTATTAAATGAACTTAAAATGCGTCTAATTGGAGTGGGGGTGGTATACAAAATACCAAATATTCAAAATCTGCGCATTTTTACGAGGACATAATAAAACAGTGTTCACATTGGATACTTATCGATATAAATTAAATTAAATAACAATAAAATGATAAACTTGTTCTGCGGACTTAAGCAAACAAACAACCCGAAATGGTTGGATGAACTCGGCTTTTTACGCTAAACAAGAATTATTTTTTGTTTTATGAATTTTCATACACTCATTTTTTAAACGTATTTGGAGGACAGTGGTTATAAGATACTTAGCTTACATTCTAATGCCCACTCCTCCATGTTGTCAATGGCGTCCCGTATCCGCGCCACATCTCTATCGCAGAGCACATCATCATAAGCTCGATTACCAAGCGGATCCTTCGCATTACTAACGAGCTGAGTACCGGTGGCATTCGCTATTTCTGCCTGCTGAGTAGCCAAGGAAAAGAATTGATAGGCCAGGCTACTTTGTATCGGTGTCGAATGACCACTTAGTAACTCTTGCTCATTCGTTGAGTATCCAGCGACCAATGAGCCCAGCAGCAGAAACGACACAATCGTTAAAAGACCAATAATATGGTGCTGCGCCATACTCTTGTGCCACACTTGAGTCTGATAGTTTAGGAATATTGGGTAGTTGGAGACGCGTGAGAATTAAATGCACGGCTAACTAATTGTTTGAGCAATCGGCACAATTGCTTTTATAGGCTAAAGCTACCACTTGAAGTGCTGTCAACATCTACGTCAACGTCGTCGTAGGCGATATCGCGGTGACCAAGCGTTTTGCCCATGAAATTTATAAATAATTTTTTGTACACATAGATACAGGCCCCGGCTAATAGTGATAAGAAACTCTTTAATCAATTGCTTATCGGTGATACGCTAGGTGTTTGGTATATGGTAGCGCGGATTTGGCTTAGATTTGTCGCACACTCATACCCGTGACCATACCACTGGTGTAAATTATGTCAAAGTCAGCTTTTAAAACTGTGCTGATAAGCCATGACGATTTATAGCTAAGCGCACTTAATTAAATTATTGGAAAGCGCAAATACAATACATTGAACTTTGAACAGTGCAAGCAAGGTGAGTAAACCTACCTTGTCTTTTTTGTAGTTTTAATTACTCGTGATACCGGCAATAAACTTTTTTCACAATATGTGTTATGAATTAAAATCCTTCATAACTGTAAATCATTAATAAAAAAGAAACAGCGAAGGCATCTTAATGGATTAAAATTGTTATTAATTTTATACGTTTCTAGCCCACATGCATAATTTGGTGTCGCAAGCAGCAATAGTCTTTGAGATAACTTTAAAAAGCCTGTTAGAAAACAAATATAGCGGTTTCGTAAGTTTTACATACAATATTTTCTTACAATTTTTAACAATTACTTGTAATTGGTTTTCGTATGTAATCCGAATTTGTTTAAAATGGAGGAAGACTGGCAGTTCATTTTGTTGTTATCGAAAATTGATGAATAGGTTTTATTATCACCTTTTTATGAGCAAAAGTTAATTAAGATATTGGTTTTTAGATATTGTTCCTTCCTTGTGGTGCTATTGGCGGGATTGATAATTCTATATATGGATATTAATAAATAAAGGGAAAAACGTTGACACGTAAAGAATATTTTGGTCGGATAAGAGCTGGGGATATATCAGCTTTAAAGCTATAAATAATTTTTGAAATTGAAGAGAGAAGAAGAATCAAGAGATACCTCTTGATTTTTATAAGTTTAACATTGTCTTTTATAAATTGGAAGATAAATTGGACATCAAGCGCTGAAAAAAGTTTTAATCTTTATATTTGCATGCATGCGGCACAATATGAAGCCAAATAAACCAATAAAAAAAGCTAATTTAAGCAAGCCAATTCAGTATATCAAATATATTATATATTTCAATTACTTATATATATATATATATATATATATATATATATATATATATATATATATATATATATATATATATAA
>SCDZ01001334.1:0-10664 GCA_004143845.1 Drosophila lacertosa
TTTTTTTTGTATACCCTGGCTGGCTGGGGGCTGCCATAAATTTGTCACGATATGTGTGACATGTGAAAGCAGACAGCTTTGCACAACGATTCAATATATATACATATATATTCTTGATCTGCAGCAGTTATAATCGTGTATTTCTCTGTTAACTTTTTAATCTTGATCTTGACAGTTTAAAAAAATTTTATATGAATAATCTGTCAATATTCAAGACTTGTATGAACAACTTTATTGTTTTTATGTTACTTTGTTGTAAACACCAATTATAAAAATGATTTTTAAGATTGCTTATTAAAACTAATTACCTAGGTGTTTTATTAAGCTGACAATTATTTATGGAACAATCCAAGCAAACATATAAATTAATTAATTGTAGGAATTGAACTACTTTATCAAATAGTGCCCATATAAAAAGTTATAAAAATTGATTAACATTTAAGTTAATTTCTCGTTTTAAATATTATCTTGTCTAAAACAATATTTAATTGATTATTTTGGCTTATATTATATTATATTTGTCTGTTAGAGTATTTAATTTTCATCAGTTTAAAAAACTTCTGTCAACTGCTTTTCCCTTTAGCTTAGCCTTATCCAATGTTACAAAATACTTTGATAAACCTCAATCCAAATCTTTGTTAAACTGTGACGCATCTAAAGAATCTCTACGAAACCCCTTTTTCCCCCCTCAGCATTTTTGTGACTGTGGAACAGCTCCAACAGTCCATCTTCTTTAGCTGCCCCCACAAATTGCTCATAAATTACAAGTAAAAAGAAAGAAAAAAAAAAAATATATATATATGGAAAAACGGTCGCAATGCCAAAAGCTGCGCCTACACCATCATTATCAGCTTGTAAATAAAAAGACTTTATCAATCGTTAAGCCGCAGGCGTTGGCCTGGCTAAGCTGGCATCGGACTCTGGCCCTGGCCCGGCACTCAGGTATTCTCTCACCTAATAACATAAAAGTTATCGGAATATGGCCAAAAACCAGGCACAGATTCACAGAGAGACAGAGAGAGAGAGAGAGAGAGAGAAGCCTGGCCTGGGACGGGGCTAAGTACAAATATTTTTATTTATGATTTTACAGATCAGCATATTGCTCAATAATTTTAAAAAGGCCTTCCCAGCCACGAAAATAACTTTCAAATTATGTGCAAAGGGGTGGAGGAGGAGGAGGAGAAGGGGGTGGGGGAGGGGGGGGGGTGGGATACGGGGCATAGGCTTTTCCCCCGATCCAGGCTGGAGCCGCGTTTAAGTGCGCCAATTTTGAAATTATTGGCGGCTGCGTATGCAGATAATCGTGACCTGTTGCTCCTCCGCACACAAAGGGAGACGAAGCAGGCGGCGGACTTCATTCCCGATACACAGGTTCGGGTTCGGGTTCACGTTCAGACTGGCCACATAACTCAGCCAGCGCCCAAAATACACAGTAGACACTCCATAAGAAGAACAGTTATTAAATAACCATGCTTACTGTGAAGTTGTTTTGAAAAGAGTAAAAAAAAAAAATTAAAATAGTTTGTAGACAGTAAAATAGTATTAAAGAAAATTAATAGATATATTTTTTTATTTTTAGATTATTTTATTTCAGTTTTTTTCTTTTTATGCTCTGTCCAGAAATCTATAAAAGGGGTATATTTGTTTGTTTTTTTTTGTGAAATTGTCTGTCCAAAAATTACTGTAGGGAAAGTATGTTAATAGTAAAAATAATTATAGATGGCAAATTAATAGTTAAAATTTTCTTTTGCTTTAATTAAAAGAAGAAATAAATAAATTTAGATTCTTTTTCTACTCAGCTTTTTCTGTTAAAGATCAGGCAAAAATTGGATAAAAAATTGACTTGCTCCCAAGTCCATTAAAGTGCTTCGTCCAGATTTTAAATTCCACTAACTTTGCCAAAATTAAACCGATAAATTTTCTTAATTTTTCTGGTTTTATTTTTTTTTCGGCTTTCTTGCGGAAAATTTCTTTACGATTATCGATCTTTATATTGTGTTGTATTCATATTTTTTTCAATATCCTGAAACAACTTTCTTATTAAACTTGCGATTCTCTTGCCTTAAAAATCTCTTTAGTTCGTTCTTTGGAGCATTCACTGTACGAAAAGCTGCACAAATTGCTGTGCGAAAGTTCTTCAGTTTATTGGCTTTGGGCGCAACTCTTTTGGCCAGCTGTTTGTATATAGAACTCGTAGATCATGACACATTAATTTAATTACTCTATTTGGCATAGTTTTAGGCACCGCTAAGAACAAGAGAACTAGCTGTGTGTTAAGCCTGACAGCGCCAACAGCAACGGTCAGCTATTTGGGGCAGCTTAATATTTTCCCATAAATAATCCGAGGTCGGAGAGAAAATTACTTTAAAATTTATGGCAGACCGTGGGGAATCAGCGTCCTCTCGGCAGCCCTACTAAAGGTGTGTGTGTGCGTGTGTTGTCTGTGTGTGTGTGTGTGTGTACACGCTGATTTGGCCCTTTTTACTTTTGCAATTTATGTGCAGAGCGCACAGGTAAAGCTAAAGAGATACTCGAAGGTGCTTTATGCCTGCCTCCAAAGTCGCCTCCTCCAAAGTCCTCCTACTCCAAATCCTCCTCCTCCTTCTCCTTCTCCTTCTTCTTCTTCTCTTGTTCTGTGCGTGGCAAGTGATATTCACAAATAACGTGTTTCGCATCGTTGTTGTTTTTTTTTTTTTACTTTGTGGTTTCTTTTCGGGGCAAGTGGGCGGGCCAATTGCAGCTGGAAAGTTCGCACGATTGATGATCCGTCTGCCGGACAGACAGACAGACAGACAGAGAGACAGACAGATGGACGGAGAGTCGGACGGAGCCCGGAGTAACTGACAGTTGCGATGACGCCGGCCTGTCACCGAACACTGACATAGCCATTTATGTAATTACACGCGGCTCCGGCCGTATCACAAAAGCGATCGCGATCCGCAATCCGCAATCCGCAATCCTCAATCCGCAATCCACCCAAACAACACGGCTTGTAATTATTTTCTACTTAATCTTCATCACCAAGCGCAACATGTCGAAAACTTAAGCGAATTGACGCGCTGCATTCAGCCCAAAAAAAAACAGAAAAAAACAGAAAAAAAATATACCTAAAAGTTAAAAAAAAAAAAAAAACCACACAGCGAGCGGTTGCATTGATTTTTCCATTGGTCACACCTGGCATCGAGTTGGGTTGGGTTCGAACTCAGTTTCTTTTTTTTTTTTTGTTTGACTGCCTCTTAAAAATAACATATAAATAATAAATTGTTTTTGTTTTTTTTTTAACTGTAGCTATTATAAATTAGCAATGGTTAAGTTAAACTTTAAATGATTAAATTTGATTTATATGCATTTAAGCGAAATTTATACTTGAATTAAGTGATATAATAAGCCTTAGTAGGTCGAGGGAGCTTTAAAAAGAAAAGTAGAAGAAATGTTTGTAGAAAAAAAAGTAATTGTTGATTTCTCTTTTAAGCTGGTTAAAATGAATCAATTTATCAATTTTTATTATATTATAGTATGCATACAAAGAGATATATAGGAAGACAGAAAGATAGAAAAAGAATTATAAACAGAAAGATGTACAATATAGAATCGCAATATTTATCTATATCTATCTACACTTATAAAGATAGATGTACAGAAAGATGTTGAGATATATACAAAAAATACATTTTTAGATATTAAGAAAGATAGATATAAAAGTGGGTGGACAGTAAAAAAAGATGGTTTTAAAACTTATTTATAAAAACTTAAAACAAAAAGAACTTAATAAAGTATTTAAAAAAATTGATAGCAAAAAAAGAGATAAATTTAGATAATAAATACTGTATATTATTATTATTATTTAAATCATTAAAAGCATAGAATAGTAATGAACTATTTAACTAACTACTTTTAAATAGCAAAAAAGTGCTTTTGATTTTGTTTAAAACAAACATTAGATTAATATCTAAAATATACTGGGATTCGAACCCTGGATTTTACATAAGCACAATCAGTCCTGTTATGAAGAATATCCTTCACAAAATTTGTTTATTATCCTAACGATAGATTGCAAATAAAAGTTAAGTTATAAAAAAAAAAAAAAATTATACTTGGAATTATTTTATTTAATACTAAAAATAATAAAAGTAAATATTTATTGTTGAAAAAAATATAACTAATTGTGATTCATAAAAAAGATATTAGAATATTTATTAGGTTTAGTTCAGGTTTTTCTATTAATCACTTATCAAATTTATTCTCTACAAATTGTGTTAATTTAGAGTATATATAAATAAATCATTAAGTATTCCCAACGAACAGTGAAAGTTAAATATGATTAAGTCGAGAGCAAATTGCGATTGCGATGCTGGTGCAAACTGACAATTAAGTTTCATATATATTCTATATACATCCCATGTGTGATTGCTAATAAAGTCACGTAATCGACAAATCACTGTGAAATATCACCGCCCCGTGATTTATCTGGTGTGCAGCCCTGTGGGGCATTTTGGCCAAAAAAGTGAAAATGAAATGGCCACAATGCAATGCGTGCCATGCAAAGTGATCGCCCGTTGGGTCCACCTGCGAAGCGGCTCAGCCTCTTCCCAACTTCTTCTCCCTCTTCCTCTTCCCCCTTCTCTACTTCATCCCCTTCCCCTTCCCCCTCCCCTTCCTCTCTTTATATCAGGTGTTTAAGGTTTCACAAAACAATCGCCGCATGCAGATGAAGCGTATGTGAAACGTGCTTCGGTTATCTGTGGCAGTTGTTCTGCTTGCTGTTCAAGCTGTTTCTTTTCGTATACCCTGCACTTGTTGTAAATGCAGCAAAGGGGTGGCATGATTTATTCGGTAAATATGTAACGGGCAGAAAAAAACGATTAGGTTTGATTGAGCCTTATTATTAGCTGTATTTAAATATAATTTAGGAGTTCCTTTGCAGCTGGAAATTTAATACACTTACTTCGTTTTGTATGTAAATTAAACTAAACTTCTAAACTTCTGCTTTTTTTATATAATTTGTTGTGATTATTTAATTTTCATGTTAAGCATAAACAGAGCATGATTATTTTAGTATAAGAATATTTTTTTCGATTCGCACACATTTGATTTTTGATTTTTAAAAAAACATTGTTAAACCTTAAATAGATTAATTTACCTACATAAAACTGATTTAATTATATAATTTTTAATTGCGAGCTACAGAATGTATGTATGTGTTAAAGAAAGCACGCTAGTCGCAACTGATTACAGGGTATCTCTTAGTCGGGCACACTCGTTATTTTGGTTGTTTTTGTGCTTTATGCTTTTGCCTGCGCTTCGGTCAACCTCTGACCGAATTTCCAGCGATAATTATCGGCTAGCGTGCAAATATGCGGAAAGAATTCCCCACGGCTTGTTATTGTTTTTGGTCTTTAGTCTTTAGTCTTCAGTCTTCAGTCTTTAGTCTTCAGTCTTTGGCTTTTATTCTGTTTCGCGTATGTTTTGACTGCTGCTCTTTGATTTGCGTGATTTTCTTTTTGGGGGGCTTTAAATGGAACTAATTAAATTTAGCGCGGCGAGCATTAAATATCCTTATCCTGCCACACAAATACACAGAGATCCGCATAATTGGGGCTTGCAAATCAGTTTGGTATCCGCCCCAAAAAAAACAGACCGTTGTGTGTGCCGTATGCCACACTGATTTAGTGTCATATAAAACCTGTAAGTGAAGATTATGTTACCAGAATTAATTGCAGCCAAGGTGAAGGTAACACCAGCCAGACAGGTCCTTCCTTCTCACACTCTCCTCTTCCTGCGTTCCCTGCGTGACAGCACGTGCTAAAGTTGTTCTTGTCGTCGTCGTCGTCGTTGTCTGCTTTGGGGCCTCGAGTAATTTTGATAATTTAATTGAAAAAATGACAGGTTTACTTTCGGCGAAGCCATACAAAAAAAAAAAAATAAAAAAAATTGCCACCAATCGAACGCATATTGATTTTATGCGAAGGACTCCTTAGCGAAGGACGCTTCCCCTTAGGCTGTACTCCATTTAAGTGGCATTTGCTTTTGTCACGCCCCCCTTTTTGGCGCCTCTCAAGAGATTTTTAGGTGTCGTCTTTGTTTCGAACAACCCTCGTTTTACTTCACCTTATGTGAATATAAATGCATTATGCGTATTAAATGTGTTTCCTTAGTCGCAATTTTATACGGGAAATATTGATTTACTTAGCAGGATATGCCCTGCGAAATATAACTGGGCTTTAATGAGGTGGCATTAATAGCAAGTGTAGCATATATATATGTATATATATATATATCTGTCCCTATTGGATATGTGACTTTAGTAGCCAAATCTTTAAACACGCACGCATTTCAAGCAGATCCTTTCATTTTTATATCCTTTTTTTTTTAGCTACACAAATTGACAAAATGTAATTTTTTAATAATTTATGAAGGCATTCTAATGTGTGTTCATAGCTTAAATGAAGCTAATATAATTATAAATTTTATGTTTAGGTATAAAAAGAATAATTAAAATATTAAAATGTTAAAATATGATTTAATAGAAAAGTTTACAGATTTTTTCTTGCCCAAGATATTTCAAAAAAAGTCTTGAAAGTTATTTCAAGCAACTTTAAATTATCTTCTCTATAATTTTAAATAATTTAAAGTTTTCTATAGTATATTAAAGAATGTTTACTTAAAATGATCCAAAAATAGATTCCAACTAAAAAGTTGTGTGGTTTTTAGACAAGTTTATAATTTGTTGTCTATAATAATTAACTTTTATAAAGTCTGTGGAACAGGCTCTTAAAATTTCTACAAACTATCTAAAAAGTAGACTGACAAATGAAAGGAATTTTAACATATTTATATAAACGTATAAACCATATAATTTTTAGCAACTCATTTATCTTTAACATATTTTACATTTTCTTAAATGCTTAAAATTTTCTTTCTTTTATTTTTAAATTTTTAATATTTAGTAGCCTAACAGAAACACATGTCATCTATTTTTACCCTAACTACCATTAATATATGTATATGTATAGTTTATATTTACTCTTTCACTCCACACACTCTCCCCCAAAAGTATTTAGCTCAATTTCGACAAATACTTTGACAAATTATTTGCATATTTGGTTGCTGTTTAAATACAAATTGCCATCTTAGAAATTGTTGAGTCCTAAAAGATAAATAAACGCACTTCAAATGCAGCCAACAAATGCTGGCAACGGCAAACACAAACGAGTACTCAAACTTAAACGCACTCAAACCCCAACTTATTCACATTCACACACTCGTTCATACATATTTATATGTATGTATATATGTAGTAAATATTTGAGTTTTGGTTCTATGTTGAACTCTGACCAATGCAAACAGCTTCAAAAGAGATTCTTCTTCGGAAAAAAACATTTGCTTAAACGCGAATTTGCCACAATTTAAATATTTAAATTAAATAAAATGTTGCTGGGGTCGAACATAAAATAAAAAAAAGGTTACAATTTAATGCTTTGTCAAGTGCAAAAAGTGAACAAGTAAAAGTGCTCTAGTCGCAGGTGCCTGCCGAGAAGATACCCTGTAAGCAGCTACGAAGAGGGGTGTGATGTACAATTTTTTAAATTTAAATTAAAGCTTGTTTTGAGGCTTAAATAGCTTTAAAGTCAAATAAATATTTATAATATTTACATAATAATAATTATAAAAATGATTTAGACATAAAGAAAAGTTGTTTAACCACAATATACCCTCGTTTAAGCACTGGCAATGTGTACAGGGTATTGGATGTACAACATGGAAACATAGGAACAACATAATATTCGCAAGCACCTGGCAGCAGTCAATTTGCTTGAACAACTGAGTGCAGATTAACGCTTCAGGAACTCAAAAACCCCCCCAAAAAAAAACTCCTTCCCTCAGTTGCAGCCAACTGCAAATCCTTCATAATTATATGCACGCAATTACAGGGCAGCAACAACCCCTTGCAGCATGAAGGATGAAGGACGAAGGAGGAAGGACTCAGGACTCAGTGCAGCCAAGTAAATGGCCACTGGAAGCGTTCGCTGAACGTGTCGTAGAAAAAAAAAACAATTACCGAGCACCGCAAGCAGGAGGCAGCTTGAGTCCCTGTTGCACGTACCCCTGGCCTCATTTTATGGAGCCATCATCTTCTCCCTTCACTCGCCTCACATTACGTAATCCTTTTGCAGCAACCGGGCAAAGTTGTAAGCGCAAATTGTTTAGATTCCTTTTTTCCTTTTCCTATTTTTTCTTTTTTTTTAGTTATTTTTTATTTTTTTTTTATTTTTGCAACATGCATTTTGTATGCCTCCATCTGTCGTTTTGTCGTTCTGTCTGTTTGTCTGTCTGTCTGGCTTGTCTCACTTTCCGCTGTTGTCTTGGTTTTATTTTTGATAATTTTCCTTGTTGGATTTGTGTTTCTGAGTGTGCGATGCCAAGTGGAAAGAAGAAGATGCAAAGCGGATTTTGTGGCATATTTTATGAGAACAGATGTGCGTTCTGCACCAGAGACAAGCAACGTAGACAACGCTGACCCAATGGGTTCATATATATACATATATATATACATATATATAAAAATATGAAAATGGTTTTTACTTGCATAGTCGAACTTTGAATACCCTTGTGGGGAAGTTAGGCAGATTAAAGATATATTCTGTGAGGCATGATTGTAAGCCCTTAAAGTTTAATTTTTATAGCTTTTACATATAAGAACCCTGATCTTGGTTGGAACCTGAGCTTCTTTACTTTTATAAAGTGCAAATAGGGTTCAAACCCATTTTATTATACATTTTAGTTACTAAAACTTGGTGAATACTACAAAATTTATTAAAGATCTCAGTAGCGTAGTAAGTAAACTTAGGGGGGAAAAAAAAATTGTTCGAATCCCGGAATGTATTTTTATTTTAAACAAATGCATTTATAACTATTTTTAAGAATATTTTGACAACTTATATTTTAAAAAATATTGGTTTTTAATATTTTCGGTCTAATTATTCTACCAAAAAAAAAAAAAAAAGTGTAAGATTCGAACTCAGGATTGAAGCTGATTTATAATTTTCCTTACATTACATCCTGAGATTTTAACCAACTTTACTTATTATTACTTCAAGTTTTACTCTTCAATAGAGTGTACTTAAATTCGATCTTCTATCTTGAGATTTGAACTCAGAATTCTGTTTATCTAAATTTCTATCTTCAAGCTTTACTTTTTACCGCACTTAAAAATATGCTTGATTTGCAGTAAGTTCTCAAACTGCTTTATTGACTCGTAATATTTACAGCATAAAAATGTATATATATAAATTTTTATATATATCAATATATATTTGTTTGTGTGTTCAGCATAATTATGACCACATTTTTTATTGCCACTTGAACTTTTACTGTTGACCTTCGATGGATTTCGCTGTCAAGTTGCGTTGCTTTAAATGTAAATGCTTGCGAGCGAGCGAGAGACCTTTGAAGTGGCATCTAATCACCAGTCCCGGCAGCAACTCCCTTCCCCTCCATTCCCACCCCCTGCCACAAGGCTGTCATACTCCCTCAACAAAAAAAATATAAAAAAATAAAAATAAAGAAGGAAGGGGAAAAACAAAAGCGAAGGCGGATAAAAGAAACAAGCGCGTGCCTCGCTGCGGATTTACTAGCCCTGTACAAGGGGGAGGTAGGGGGAGGGGAGAATGGCAACAGCAACAGCAAAAGATGATGAGAAACTTGAGCGTCAAGCAGGCAGAAGCTTTAAGCCGCTAAATTGTATCGGATTACAGCAAAAATTCCAAGCCATGCAAGCTAAAATTCCTTACCCATAGGCGGGCAGAGCTCAAACCGCTTTTAGACTTCTCCTCCCCCGATCCGCCTTCTGCTTCCTTTATGCCTGCAGTCGGTATGTTAATGAAGGTGCTTCAGTCCGAACTTTGTGGGTGAGGGGAAACCAACAGCGTTTGTATTGGAAGAGGGGCAAGGAAAGGGAAGCGTCTGTTGTCGTCCTGCTGCTGCTCGACTAAAAATGGCTGTGGGGCATAGAGTGCATTGAAAAGGGGAGGGCGGGCGAAAGGATAGAGGACTGGAGCAGGCGGATGACACACAAGTGCTCCAACTCCAACTCCAGCTCCAGCACCAGCACCAGCTTTAGCTGAACCCGTGAACTCGCGTGGGCCCCGCTCGCAGTTATGAAGAGCTGTGCGCAATCTTAACACAGTTACAGTTGCGAATACCTAAAACCAGCCAAACGAGCAAAGACAATCAATCGCAATGGTTGCCACCCCGTTATAGCCCCCCCCCCCCCCCCCCCCTTCTAACCCTTCCCGAAATACAGCAACAAAATTGTGAGTTGAGTTGAACGCGCACAGAAATTGCACACAATTTGCCTAATTCGCGCCGAGCTCAGCCCCCTCAACGAGCAGCAACAAAAAAACAAAACAGGATGAGCCGCGCTGCTGAAATTACTGCGGTTTATATACCCTGTAAACCAAATTTACTAACGGGTATACTTAAAATGTCAAGTGCTTAGGCCTAATTAAAAGCTTTCATAACTTTATCAGAAAGCAAGTGATATTTACTTATACTTATACTTATACATATACATATACATATACTTATACTTATACTTATACTTATACTTATACTTATACTTATACTTATACTTATACTTATACTTATACTTATACTTATACTTA
>SCDZ01001335.1:0-10317 GCA_004143845.1 Drosophila lacertosa
AGTCTATGGCTACAGTGATGGTAGTAAAGCATCCTCGCTAGCATTTGGAATATGTGTGTCGATATTAGAAAGGCACCTCAAGCAAAAGCTCTAGTGTCTACCGACTACCCTGCGTATAATAGCCATCACTTCTTTTAAGAAGCCCCATGTCATTAGATGACCTTTGGCTAATATCTTTTGTAGTCTTGATGCTTTTGGAAGTAACTTTTTACTTTTGCAGTAGGTGCGCCAGGTAGCGTGTTTGAAGCGTCTAATGTTTTTATTGAATTCGCATCTGTATGTGTCCCACAATATTTTATTCGTATTGGCGCGATTAAAGAGCCTTTAAACTCTCTTTTTTTGATTTGCAAGTCTTGCCACCACGGAACCTCACGTTTCGCTTGATGGTATTTGGGAGTTGCATTGTCATGATAGGAGGAGAGAAGCACATATTTAGGTTGTCTTGCCGCCGTTTCTATTTTTCCATAATAGTAAGAGTCGGCAGGAAACTTTTGAAGTAACTAAGGCTCTATAATAATGAATTCGGCCAATCAGAAGGATACCGTTTGATTGCGTAGATAAAAGTGGGCACACACTCCCTATTTGCAATATCTAATTGACACTGGCCGACCCAACCAGAGAACCTAGATCCTCTGCTAGTGGTCGGACCCGCGTCTCGCACTGATTGCGAGCTGCCACCGAAGGCCTAGCTACACTGCTTTCCATTCGCAGGCCCATCATTCTTGCAATTGGTTGCCGGCACTGGCAAGAGCATCAGGTGTGCCCGGGGAAGTAAGTCTCCTCCAATAGCTCGATCGAAAGTGAACTGGCGGCCCGAATGTGTTGCTCCTAACCTACTCAGCTGGGTTTTTGTTTCAGCAGAAAAGCATCAGCCAGTCAGTTCTCGGAACAAAATATCTCGAACTTTGGCTTGAAACTCAGCTTCACGCACGTCAGCATAGCTTTCATTACCGCAGTCTTCAGCGTTGCCACCTGCCACGCTGTTAAAGGCGATGATCTATCTGTCGAGATGAAACAGCGCTGGAGTCAACTGGCCATCTGACTGTATGACGGCTCGGTCGGTTTTGAATGAGCATTCTTCGACTTATTTTGTCAAACCGAGCCTTGGGTACTTTTCGTCCAAGCTACTTTTGACATGACAGACGTGCAATCTGAGTGCCTGTATCCATAAGACCGGGTTTTTGAGAAATCACACTCGATGTTTCGGTGAGAGTACGGTCATTATCAGCGAGAAAGTGGCACCTGCCAACTCTTGATCCCAATTGGGTTGGTGGCTTTTTCGTTTTTAAAATTGAGTTTTGTTCTTAACAGATTGTATGCTGTTAATATAAACTTGTTGATTTTAAACAACTTTTGTACTTTGGGGGTTTAAATAAGTAGAAGTATTATAAGTGGGAATGTACTTTGAAAGTTATGAATTTTTAGATAATTAGTTAGCATTAACAGATTTCAATAATAATATTTTAATTGCTAATTGTTTCATTATCACAGTTTCAATACATTCATTTATTAATTTAGATTACTTACCATCGCATTGCATCTTCCCATGCAGATGTGAGTTTGATAGTGTTTTGGGAAAGAAATTCTAAAACTCAAGAGTAATACGAAATTAGTTCAATAAATATTACTTGGTGCGATAAAATTGATTTATTAAAAAATACTTACCAATGAATTCATAAAAAGGTCAACAAACTAAACCTTGGTTAAGACGATGAGTCAAAAGACTTTCCTAGCAAGCAGCAACGTAAACAAGACGAGCGTTGCTCTCTGCAACGGAAGAACGCGTAGTTCTCCCTTGGTCGCCGCGCTTACCGAAAATAGTTCAAATTCAGATCGGCTGCGGTAAATCACACCTAACCTGATTAACGAACGAGGAAGCCCATTCTTGCTAAGTTTAAAGCGCAGAGTGCGCCACTATGCGGGTATGCACTGGCCAAAGAGACCTGTGCTAAGCTACGGTGACTAGTACAGCCATCTATTTATCAACCGCATTAACAACAAATGCAAATGTTAACAGGTTTGGAATTCTGGCAGACAACTCTGACGATCTGCCTCCTGAAGCTGTTGAAGCTGATGAAAGGATGCCAAAGCCACCCATGTATTTATATCCGAAAGAAAAGCTCCAGCGCTTTAGCTAGCCCCTATAAAGGGCAAAGCATCTTAGCGACAAAAAGATCTATCACACATACCAAATAAAAAGAAGCAAGGGACTGTAGGGAGAAGAAGCCTCAATCACTCCTCAAAGTAGAACTTGAACCAGAAAACAAGTTTTTAAAGATACACAAAGTACACCCAATATACAATCTTCAGTTCCTATTGCACCGTAGAATAACAGTAGATAAGCCACATAAACGCAAAGGCCAGGTACAATGTATGAATTGTCAAGAATTTGGCCCTTCCCCAAAAAAAAAATGCAGCAGCTGCGGTGGTTATCACACAACAAACTACAAAGGTCGCCAATATATATGGTGAGAGAAGTGGAATCCAACAGCGAGTGACCACTTCACAGTCTCATAACGGTCTGCACATAGCACCCAAACCAAGCAAAGACGTCTTCTTTTCGACTGCAGATAAATCCTCATTTGGCCCCGTAAACTTGACTTAAAACGTGACATTCGCAAGTACATTAATATTAGGACTGGTGCCCCTGCCTCAAATACACAATATTCGCAAGCAGTACATTCCGTACTGTCAATGGAACAACCACCGGTGCAGGAACAGATCGGATTTATAGCAATGTTACATAACTCACAGCAACTCCTTATGGTGTTTATGGCTTCCCTACGTATATCTATGGGGAATGCTTATGGCCTTTCACAGCGTAAACTTGAGCTAGCTCATTTTCCAATCAAAAAGCACATATATATAATGCTACTTACTCTAAGAGATGCGTTTATACCACCGACTTTAATAAGTGACTGTCAGCTTCAACATGAGCCTATCGAGAATTGCCCAAACGAAATCGTTAACATTATCAAAAAGCAACTGAATCAGAAAATGTCAAGGGGCTGCAACCTTATAGCCCAAAAAATGATTATTAAGCTAACATGTTGCAAAACTTGAACACTTTTCAGAGAAATGGAAAAGTCATCATCATAACGAAACCAGGTAAAGATAAAAAAAAACCCCCGTCATACATACCTATAAGCCTTTTACCGTGTCCATCAAAACTTCGGCAGCTGTGAAAAACGCGGAACTTTTGAGCAGGTCAATCGTATAACAGCAGAAATACGAAACGCGTTCGAAATCTAATATTGCACTGCAATATTTTTGGATGTATCTCAAGCATTCGCTAGAGTTATAAACCTTATAAAGTGATACCTCCACCTCAGGAGGTACACTGCTACACTGCTATGTCCGACGTTCATACTGGTGGAGCTGGAGTTTCATAAGGTACCCAACTTGGGCCAACACTCTACGTCCTCTACACAGCAAACATTCCAAAAAGCAGACGACTAACAACATCTATATTTGCTAATGATACATCTATTTTCAGCCAATACATCTGTGCAACTAGCTCTTTATCGCCATCTGATTAGCGAATATAAGTATACGAACAAAATTGCAAGCACATTACCTTAACCCTAAACAGGCAACATGGCCCAAAGCTCACATTAAACAACACCGCCGTGACATATCTATCTCCTCTTAATCTAGACCACAAGGTTCTCTACAATTCTGTGCTAAAACCTATCTGCACCTATGACTCCCAGTTATGGAGGAATGCCAATAATAGCAATATAGATATTTTCCAGAGAGCCCAATCAAAGATCTTGAGAACCATCGCCGGGGCACCATGACACGTTTGAAACGAAAACATACAAACTTCCAGTCAGCGATGTAATAGCAGTACTATGTAAAAGATAATAAAAGTACTATGGCAAGCTCTCGTCGCAACCTAACCATTTCGCGAGAGGTCTTAAAAGGTTCCGCTGCCGATCCCGTCTTCGTTGTAATGACCTACCAGCCCAGCGATGCAATCATATTACAAACCAAATTAACTGTAAGTAAATCTTTGTTTAAAAGGTTTAATTACGTCATGTTAGTCTCATATCAACGAGTTGAATAAATAAATAAAAGCAAAGCATAAAAAAAAATTAAATTTAAAATAAATTGTGATATTAGCCTCATTTTCATCTAACATTACCTTATCAGTAAGTTTATAAAAAGCTTCTTAAATATTCTACTAACTTACGTGGATTTTAAGACGCAGAGTACAAAACTTGAAGTAATCGATAAGTACCTGTCGTAGATCAGTCCAGGTCCTGGGTTGAAGACGGCTAACCAATATCTGTGCATCAACCGATTATGAATGCGTGATGCTCTGGAATATCCTATTCTGCTGTAATAAATCTGTAATAGTATATACTTGTAGAAAATGTTAAACTATTACAAGTAAAACCATGATGCAGAAGCCATCAATGCATATTCTCTGAAATTTTGAACTCACATCATCATTAATATTCAAATAAAATACATAAGTATTTTTGTAACTGAAGATAATTTTTTTAACTTATGTACTCTACTCGCTTTTTCTTAATTATTTTGTTACTCTGTCTGTCTCGCACCGAGTCGCTCAAAAAAATGACGCGCGGTGTCTAGCTTTCTGATTGTATATTTTTATTCATGCCAGAGCGCGCTTTTCTACAATCGATATTTAACAACTGTATTGTACTGGGACGAATACAATTATTATCTAATGATATTAACAATCTAGCACAGTCTAACATTCCACTTATATTTACATGTACTTTTTTTGTTTGTTTATTTCGTAGCTTGTTTGTTAATACTATGTTTAGCATTTTGGACGAGCTGCATTTTGTAATTGTATTTCTAATTATTATAACCAAACTATTTTTATAAGTGTACATTATGCTTATTAATATATGTATGTTTAAATATGAACATAAAAGTTTTTTTCAGTTCATTTATTTGTTTTTAATTTCTTGGCTTCTTGGAAGAGCCTATTTGTTTAATGTAATCTATTAGGAAGGTCTGTGGGGTGGTGGCGTTTGAGCCTGCGTGTCCTCCGACTTCTTCGTCTTCTGGCCAGTGAGTTTTCGTGGATATCTAGACGGGTGGTATTCAGACTGTTGTCTGATTATTGATTTAATTGTTGGCACCTTGAGGTAGATTTGGCAAGCGTAACGTCATACCGGAGCAAGTAGGGTTTTGTACAAGTGCACCTTGTTATCCAGAGATAAGTTGCTGTTGGTGTTGAGTAGCCATTTCATTTTTTAATTTTTAATCTGAGGGAACAGCACATCTTTGTCATGTGCTGGGCCCAAGGAAGTCGACGTGTGGCAGTAGCTCCTCACCGTGGTTTGCTGATTTTTGAGTGTTGACTTTTATTCTACACGATTTAACCCATTGTTCATACTCTTTTAGGGATTTTTGGAGATGATCAGTGGCTTGGTAGATGCACTTTGCCCTGGTTAGGATTGCCGTGTCGTCTGCAAATGTGGCTAGCATCAATCGGTCTATATCCTCTAGGGTCTCAGGGATCGCTGCCGGCATATCCGTTGTAAATACCGTGTAGAGCAAGGGAGATGGAATGCTGCATTGGAAAACGCCAGCTAAGATATGGGAATAGAGGCTTTAATTTGAAATGGAGGCCCTTATGCCACAACCTGTCGAAAGCATGTTTAATGTCCCGAAAAGCTGCGACGCAGTATTAAAAATCCTCGAAACTGCCAAGGACAAAATTGGCGACGCAATGTAGTTGTTCTGGGGTCCGATGGCTTCTTCGAAATTCGAACTGATGCTCAGGAATGATCCTTCTTACGCAAGCAAGACCCCTTAGCCTTTTCAGAAGTATTCTTTCGAACACTTTTGCCAGGGTGGAAAGCAGACTGATCGGGCGATAAGAGTCCACTTGCGTGGTGGTTTTGTTTGGTTTAGAGATTATTGAGATCAGGGCATGCTTTTCTGAGCACTAGAGCAAGGAAGACCATTGGTTTAGCATGAAGCAGTTTAGCCGTTTTGTTGTCCAAGGTGCCGTGACCAGCAGCCTTTTTTATTTTAAGTTCCCTAATCTGCTATTCACCTCCTCTAGTGTTATTGGTGCTGCGGGGTGCGCAATCTGAGGCGAGAGGGCTTCGTCGATGCTCTCTTTAAATGCTGCATCGGAAGCGATGAAAAGCTGGAATCATTCCTTAGGATGGCCGGTAAAGGCTTCTGCATTCTCCAAACTGGATCTGCACAAGGTGCCATCGCCCATTTGTATGGGAGTTCGGCAAATCAGCTGTCGTTTGAGATTC
This sequence comes from Drosophila lacertosa, assembly GCA_004143845.1. Taxonomy (NCBI): domain Eukaryota; kingdom Metazoa; phylum Arthropoda; class Insecta; order Diptera; family Drosophilidae; genus Drosophila; species Drosophila lacertosa. The sequence goes on from SCDZ01001335.1 coordinate 6,261, forward strand.
CTTGTGAGTGTCCAACTACTGTAGCCCGTGCTCGCATCTGGGCTAGCTTCCTCGAGTTTTTGGCCGAACTGGTGTTTATTTATTGTGGCTAAGACTTTCTGTAGTCGGTTGGGAATACTGCGGTATACCCCATTCATTCTTAGATCACCAGTTCGCACATATTCCTAACGTAGTCTTTTGTTTTTAAGATAAGTATTTGCGCTGCCAGAAGTCGAGAATCCTCGACTGTGGGCGGTGAGGCTAGTATTGCTGCTGCCTTGATTTTGAGGAGTAGAAGGCTTACTGCGTATTCAATGCCCTCTGGTGAGTTGAGCTCCATATTGAGGTTCAAGGAGTTGGACACTTCGACCTGAAATCTCACAATGTCGGTTCCTCGGGGTAGAAGCAATTGTCTTTAAATTTCTTGATAGCAAGAAGCGTCTAAGATGACCACTAAGGGCAGGTGATCCGATGAGAGCTCGCATAAAGAAGTCTAGAGCGCTGGGTTCCCTGGCTGTGCCGAATGGGTAGTATGTAGCGTCGTCGTCGTCAAAACCATGTCGGCAAATAAAGCTGTTTGACCAGCCACAAATGTAGTAGGGACGTATTGTCTTCTCTCGATGTTCCTTGAGGAGCGAGTCTCAACTGTCCGTTTGTTTGCCGAGCTGATATTTATTGCCGGGTTGCACTGTTTGGCACGGTGAATGTATATCGGGCAGCTTTTGAAGTTCGCCGAGAGATTGGCTTTGCAATTGTTTTTGGTTAAGAGTGCGCTCGATTGGTTAACCAGGCACTGGGGGGATCCAGTCGAGTGATTTTCTTCACATCTGGCACATCCATAAAATTTCAGGCAGTAATTTTTTGAGTGACCAAACTCTTGGTATCGGTAGCACTGGACTGCGTCTGAAGATCGGCATTGGCGTACTATTGTGTTTCTCTTCCTGCAGAGAAGCTCAATTTTGAGAGCATTTTTGTTGTTAGGCGCTGGTTTTAAGTCCGCAAAGAACAGATTTAGGCCTTCAGGATCAGACGACTCGTCTAATCGACGACTTTTGGGGTGAAACATGTGTAGGGCCTCGTGTCCTTTATCGTGCAGTTGCGAGTGGATCCAACCCGGTGCCGTTTAGACGCCATGTTTCAAATCACGATTCTAATGGCCTGTCCTCTTTGAGTTGGTAGTGGCAAAACTCGCATTTGATGGCTTCCAATAACGCCACAACGCGGCGAAATGAGGGAATGCCTTTGATGAAAACCCGTGGGACACCAGATATTGATGTGCGCGTTGAGTAATTCTCCTCAGAAACTACTTTGTCCACTTCCTTGTGGATGTCAATGACACCTGGGAGCACCCAGCAGTTTGTTCTGTGTAATCAAAGTGCGGCAGCAGATGGCCTTGCTGAGCGGAAGTATGTGCACATCCAGGCAAATTAATAATTAACAACAATTTTACTTAAATAAAATAACGTAATTACTTAATATGGCACATTAGTTAGCCTGCGTAAGCAATGTAAATACAGAACAAATAGCAAGCGCAATCACAGGTTACTAAGCACTATTACGCAAAGTTTGCCTTATGCAGCTGATCCTGCTGAAAGAGTTTTAGTCTGGCCCTGACGGCAAGCATAAGAATTAGAATTACACTGAATTTTATCTTTACTTATTCTTTTGTTCTTGTTATATTTGCCCGATACCGTTATTGAGCGATGTCTATAAATAGAATAAAAACACCTCGTGATTGGCTTCGCCAATCAGAACGACGCTTGAGAGATAAGCAACCGTAGTTTACAAATTTGATTATTTTATTTTATTTGATTATATATATGAATTATACTGCCAACACTGATCAATTACAAAAAAAAAAACATATTTTATGCATGAATATACAAGGAATGTGAGCTAAATGTACAGAAAGATTTTTATTGTCGCACAAAGTTATTTTTTTAAGTATGCATGCAGAATATTCTTACCTATACAATTGTACGCATATATGTACATATATACACCGAATTTAAAGATATAAATAGCAAAAATTAAACAATAGCAATAAATACAAAAAACTTGCGTTACTTGACACTGTATAAATACCAGGGTTGAAACCGTGATATCACTGCTAGCTGGGTAAGGACAGCTGGACCAGCTATTCTGTGCAGATTATAACGCAAGCTGGGCTTTAATCGCGGGTGTTACGCGACTTGGTTTCTAGTGCAGGAGAACGCACTGTCAAGCGCATGAAATGCGATGAGTTCTTTTTCAAAACTGATGCTTATTGCTTAGAATTCTAGTTTAGCTTCTGTTATCATAGAGCTCGCAGGTGCTGGTAAATTTTCCGTCTTAATTGGACCCCTTCCCTTGTTGAGATATTTATTTTTAGTTGTCCACAAGTCTAGAAAGGGACGGTCACTTAAAAGATAAGCCAAGTGTCAAGTGACGGTTTTAAAGTTTTCTTGAACATTCTGCCAAGGGCCCGCCAAGGTGGACGTAAACTTATATTTAACAATTTTAATTATTATTATTATATATCTAAATTGTTTTGTCTTACGGTTATATTTTCATTTTGAAATAAATTATACAGGACTTTGTAACTAATTTCATAATTATATAGATTATGATGATAATAAAAATTGCTATACCTAAAGAGGCATGTCCAGAAACGAGATAAAAATGAAGCCCTTTCAATTCAATGTGATATTCTTTTAAAAAAATTATCTCTTTTTGTAGTTTTGTGAACTGTTCTAAATGGTTTGTCATTGGTTATCCTAATGGATCCCAGATTTATACATATATATGGTAAAACCTTTTTTTTATTTTTAGCTATCTGAATGGATACTGTGATGAGCCACTAACATTTTGTCATAAGTCCCAGCAATGCAATCTGATCTTATTGTAAGTATTCCTTTTTCATGCAAATCTAACAATTCCTGCTGCTTTGTACCGCACTGAATTCTTGCGTAAGTGTTTCGTGGAACTTTAAAAAGCCAGCTATCTTTTCCTTCTAGTTCGACCTAGTATTCTCTGGTATCTACAATGATTCTATAATTACAATTTGCTAAAGCCTTTTTGGCTTAAAAGGAGTGATTTCACATGTATGATCGTTAGCACTACTCCAAGGCCAACTTCCTTCGCAAATTCACTTGTTAGTTTGTCATTTTCGACACTTGTTTACTGTAGACTCAGTCAATAAGTGATATGAGTCTATTTCGTAATTAGACACTAAGTAGTCTGTATTTAAGTGCACCATAATGGTTTGATCGTTGTTTTCAACTGGGATTGGAATTACAACTCTGACGATCTACCTCCTGTGGCTGGGGAAAGGAAACTTAAGCCACCTCCATATATATCAAAGAGAAAAGCTCCAGTGCTCTAGTTAACAAAATTATAGAGCTTATTGGGACGGACAATTTCCACATAATTCCTCTCGTCAATAGTATTCATAAAACAAAAATTCAAACGAAAACAGAAAAAAATTTAAGAGTACTATCGAAGCATCTTAACGACATCAACAATAACCTATACACGTACCAACTGTAAGGCAGCAAGGGAATGCTAGTCGTATTAAAGGACATTGTGCCTGAAATAACATCCGCAGAAGTAACTAACACGCTATAAGAAAATGGATTTAGCAGTAAAACAGTCTTCGACATATTAAAAAAGGATAGGAAGCCGAAACCACTCTTCAAGGTAGAACTTGAACCAGAAAGCAAATCCTTAAAGCAAAACGAAGTGCACCCAATATGCAGACTTCAGTTCCTACTGCACCGTAGAATAACAGTAGAAGAGCCACATAAACGCAATGGCCCAGTTCGATGTACGAATTGTCAAGAATATTGCTATACAAGATCGTACTGCACACTGAGAGCGGTAAGCTTCATAACTCCGCTCACTGCGCAGCAAGCAAAGGCGATCCCAATACAAAAAATGTGCCTACATCAAACTACCCAATATATAAGGAGAGAAAAGTCGAATTCAAAATCGAGCTACCGCTACACACTCTCTAAACGGTCCTTTCGTAGCATCCAAATCAAACCCAAACGTCTTCTTCTCGACTGCAGCCAGATCCTCGTTTGGCCCCGTAAACTTA
>SCDZ01001336.1:0-10312 GCA_004143845.1 Drosophila lacertosa
GCCAACTGACGCCGCGTCGTTTTGCAGAAAAAGCTCGTTCGCTTTTGGTTTGACTCTTTTTTGATCACGTCGGGGTCACCACTTTAGTGGTACATGTGAGTCTCATGTACTACTAGTTATGTTTATTAAATATACGTTCTTAACTTAAAAGCTATGATTATATATGTTATATAATTGATTCGATCTCGATGATGATGAATGCGAATCAATAGCGATGATATTATTCCATGCGATAATCCCCTCATACTATCGATTGCTATCGAGTAGCTACGTTCGGTGCTGCCACACATGTAAGTTTGCTGCGCCATCTATTGAGAAAGAAGCAAATTTTCTTAAATAATTTGTATGCAGTATGGCAACTCGTGCAATTTTTGCTCATGTCCGTTTTTTTCCTTGTTGTTTGGATCGTGACTTTCGATCTATACATACATTTTCAATCGTGAAATGGTTAAAAATGTTAAAATCGAAGTGCGTAACTGGTTTAACAATCAGAGAAAAGCTGCAAATTATAGCAGCTGTTAAAGATAAAGTCGACAAAAAGGAACTATGTGCCAAATTCAAATGCGATAGGTCTACAATAAGCCGCATCATTAAATAACAAGCCGAAATTGAAAAGACTGCAGCCGGGTCTGATCTAAAGCGAAAGCGCCAACGAAAAGGCGAACATGACTTATTGGAAGAAGCGTTGTACAAATGGTTTGAGCAACAGAAAACGAACAACGTAATTCTTAATCGACATGTAATTTTAGCTAAGGCAAAAGAGTTTTGTCTAAGGTTCCAGAGAAGTGGCAATAAATCGCAAAAAATTGGAATAACAATTTTGTTTATCTGCAATGCGACTGGAAGTTTTATTCTAAGAATATGCCAATGTTGACACAGATGTTGCTTGCCATGGTCAGTTAACCGAAGATGAAATTGTGCGGTCTCTTCTTCAAGATGACAAGAAAAGCAGTAGTGAAAGCGAAAGTGACGAGGATAGCGGTGAAATAAGCCGGCCTACTATCCAGGAAGGATTTGTATAGTGAAGGTTCTTAAAAACATTTGCATGGTTCACAAATGTGACGAATTTTTGCAAGCACTGATTCCTTTGGAAAGCAAATTATTCGATCTAAATATCAACGCAGCAGACGTCCAAAAAAAATTTCAGATTATTTTAACAATTAACAATGAAAATATAAAATGAATATTGAAATATGTATTAATATTTCTTAACAATAATTTAGAAATTAGAATGAAAATCAAATTTGGTTAAAAAAGATACAATTTAATGTATTTTATTTATTAAATTAAAATTAAGTTAACTGCATTTTTAAGATAGTTGCCTCGAAGTTGCGTGCAAAGTACTCGAGGCAGCTAAGCAAATTATACTGTATTTGTAAATGGCTTGTGTGAAAACGTCGCTTGATTATGGTTTAACGAGGCGGTACACAGAGGCATTAAGTTATAAAAGTGAAGTAATATCAAAAGCGTCAATCTTCCCTTCAGTACATTCTCGTGCTTATTTTTTTTTTTAAATTTTTTTTAAGAACATTTTTTTTTTAAAAAGGTAATTTTAATTACAATTATTTAAATTATAAGTTGATATAATATTGGGTTGGATATAGAATTGAAATTGCTGTATTTCAGCTTAAGTATATGTATTTATAAAAGTTCAAATTATACAATTACCTGCAATAATTAGTTTTGTTATTATTATAAACATTATTTTCTTGTTAATAAAATTCATCTTCGATATAATATTGGGGCCACTTTTTATTGTGATCTGGATATCTAATAATTTTGAACTTTGGATATGATTTAATTTTTTCCGGAATATGTAAATTAAGTTCTTTCTTCGGTGAATCCGTCTAGTGTGGTCTCCTCGTATCCGCTGCTCTCGCTAGTGGGATGATTATGGTGGAGAGTAACTATACCTTCTATTGCTGGCCTCGGGCTCAGACAATAATAATAAGATATAATATTTTGCGGCAAATGCCGGAGTAGTGATATTTATTAAGCGACTTATTGGTTGAGTGCTTTATTCAAAAATGATTTGACAAAATACAAAATATTCTGCTTAAGCTAAACCAAACCTCGCATCACGCCACAATGTCATGGTCGGCAAGCCGACTCAGCATAATCATAGGCAATAACGGAAAACTCTTGCAGCATAACAAAAGTGTCCGGTTACCGCCGCTGACCATTGCAGCTATAGTGCGCTGATACAAAGTATTCAGCGCCGCAATTGCGAGGCTTGTTAATGAACTTATGAAATACAATTTAACGAGGGTTACTCATAAACCTCTGAACATATTATTATTTGTGTGTGTTATCTTATAACTTGCGACAATATATTGTAACGAAAAACCGCGGCAACACACAACTGAGCGGTTAACATACATGTCTAATTAGCAGCTTAGCAGAAGCTTAGTATATCTGATCAGCTGTTTTATCGATATATCGTCATAACTATTTCTCTCGAAATATTCTTTTCTGGCATAAAATAAGATATAGTCGCGAACCACGGGCTACATCCCTAAAAAAAAAGGGGAAGAGGACAATAACGTGCTTTCCTCGTCGCGGGAATTGCTGTACTAAACAAATAGTTCCGCTCGGCTAACCGTGGCGAGATAGAATTAAATTTTGCTGCAATATTAATATCATTTTATTCTTGATTTAGCCATGCTGAAGTCTTTATGATTAATAATGTATTAACATCCGTTTCTTAAATGGTTGTAATGAAAGAGTTTTGGATTAACGACACCTAGTCTTGTTAATTGTAATGCTAATTCAATAGTCTCAATGTAGTTACTAAAATGTTGAAAATTTTTATTTTAAGTTGTGATCTGAGCATTTTTGTTAGTTGTTTGAATTAATGTTTTAATAATTTCAATTCCTTTATTAAAACATGATTAAATTCACCTGCTCGTATTTTATTGTCTTTGTATTTCTACTCTGTCATTATTATCTAAAGTAGCGAATAAGAGTTTATATGCTGATCCTACAAAATTAAAGAGACCACGTTTGCTTCTATTCAAAAAGAAGATTCTTTTCATTTGGGTATCAAGATTTTTAATGAGATAAGTCGTGCTTTTGATTTTTTAGGTTGGGTCAATTATTTGAATTTCCGTACAATTATCAAAAGAGAATGGAAATGGTATTCTGAATATTCTTCGATTTGTGTTTTTTTGATTTAAGAACATAAGGTGATGTGTGTTTTTTTAACGTCTGTCGTATGTTGACAATTATTAAATTTTTTAAAGTTGTATTTGGCATTTGGTGTGTGTTAATTATGCTACTTAAACTAAGTTTGAGATCTATTTCATTTTGTGTTAAGCTAGTTTTAAATATTTTTAGTTGGTTGAATGGTTTTCCCAGGAAAGGTCCAGCAAATGTTTCCGATTGAGTCTCCTCGTGGTTGTGCTGTTGCCTAGGAGACTAATGACGAGGTTGTTGGAGTGTTAGTCCAGCTTTTCTTGATACCTATGGCTGAACATCTCATTTCGTCCTTGACCCAGGGTATTTTGAGTACTCTGTGCATGATGGTGTTTTTGTGGTACATGTGGACGTTTGAAAAAATGAAAATGAGTCGTTGGTTGCTTGTGCAGGCAATTCCTCATAGTTGTATGCCGTAAGTCCAAATTAGGTTGATGACCGCTTTGTATATAATTAGTTTAAAGCGAACGGATAGCCTGGATTTTCGGCCAATAAGCCAGTAGTATGTTTTAAGCTTTGCCCCTGCCTGCTTCCAGGTTACTCTTCTGTCCAGGGTCATGCCCAAGTATTTAGGGATATTCTGCACCGGAATCGCTGCTCCATCAATATAGACTGGTGGACAATTTCCAAATGTCAGTGAGAAAGTGGTGGCTGTGGACTTGTTTGCTTGCTCTGTTGCGGCGTCTTCCTCGGGTGAGCATATAATGTGGGCAGTGAACACTTTTTCGAGATGTTCCGTAAAAGCGATCGCTTTGAGAAATCAAAATCAAAATCACGGACATCTGGGACTTTCGACGGTTTTGTAGGCCAGTACGTTGTAACGCCAGGTGGTTTAGGCCTCTGCTCTGAATTAGCCTATAAAGCGCCTGCCTATTTCGCAGAAAATTCTGACTGCACTCCGTTCGCACGTCTTTACACGTCGACAGCTCGATGTCGACTCTGTCCTATTTGATTGTGCAAATGTCAAGTATATAAATCTGACGAGGAAGCCAATTGGTCATTATCTTGCAAAGGTTTAGTGTACTTTAGTTTTTATATTTGCTATCGAATTTCTCTTCAATTCTTTGTAATATTTTTAAAATGTTTCTCATCTAGTTTTTTGTGTTAGCTACTTCTTCATAAGGAAGCTGTGTTTTCTTAATTGTTTTCTTTTTGAGAACATTATAATGTTCTTGTGGAGCTAAGTCTAGGTTCGTTAATTATATTATTTTATCTCATTAGATTTTGTGGGTGTTTTTTTTAACGTTAAACGTTTTTATTAACCATTTATTATTTAAATTTTAACTACATTTTAAAACTGTTGTGCCGGTTTTTGGGACAATTAGGGTAAGATGTATATACTTTTTGTAGTAAAGCAAAGACAGCTTCGTTTTCTATTAAAATGTCTGTAGTGTTACCGCAGAAGGATTCTTTTACAATATTTGTTACAAAATCGTTGGACACTGTATCATAATCCATTTTTGTAATTAATTTTCCAAAGTATTGTTAAGATGTTATACATTATTTAATTGTTTTTTTTTTAATGATTTGCTTTTTAAAACGTTCAATTGTTTCTCAGTTATGAGAATCTCATTATTTACGTTCTGTTTTGAGCAGTGACAAGTTGCCATTGTTACTGAATCTAAGGCATTGACTTCCTCTATTTTGATTCGAGATAAAGCATCTGCTACATGGTTCTCTTTACCTGAGATATGCTCAATGTGAAAGTCGTATTCGTTCAATTTTATTTTATCGGGTTGCAGCTTCAAATTAGGTTCTTCTTATGAATGAAGGCCTTGCAACGGCTTATGGTCACTTAACGGTTTATGATCTTAAAATGGCGTCCAAACAGAAATGGTCCAGAATATTTCGTGGCCCGAAAGATGGCTTCTAATTCTTTTTCGATGGTTGAATAATTAACCCCATGTTCGTTTAACGTGCGACTGGTAAAGCTCTTTGAATTATTAGCTTGTGAGAGAACAGCGCCAATAGCATAATTGCTGGCGTCGGTTGTTAGAACAAATGTTTTCCCAAAGTTGGGTCTGAAATAATTATCGCTTTTAATTTAGCGAATGCTTCTTTGTAAGCATTATTGTTAGTATCTATTATACTTCCCTTCTTCAAGAATAACGTTAATATCTTACTTAGGATATTTTTCTATTGCTTTGATTTTGTCGGGGCTTAGTTGAATTCCATTTTCATAAATAACGTGATCAAGAAAGTTTGTTTCCTTTCTTAGGAATTCACGTTTATTTGATTGAATTATTAAATTTGCTTCTTTAGATACAGAATATATATTATAAAATCGTTTAAATAAACTAGGCAGTGTTGTTCATCAAAGTCCTTAAGCACTTCGTTCATTAACCTTTGAAGTCGCAAGGGCATTCCTTAATTCAAAGGGCATACAAGTATATTCGTATGACCTGTTTTGGTCCTGAAAGCCGTTGTCTCAATGGATTGTTCATCCATCTGAATTTGATGGAATCCCTTGGCTTAGTCTAAGATAGTAAAATATTGACTTCTACCTATTTAATTACCATTGAGAATCTATGAGAAACAGTGATTAGACTTAAGTTGCGGTAGTCCATGACTATGTAAAACTGATTTGTCCCACTTGCATCGGCTACTACTTTAGGCACTATCCATATCGGGCTGCAATAGTTGTAGTAGAAGTTGATTTTGTTATGACACCTTGATTAAGCATATCATTGACTTGTTTATTAATCTCTTCTACATGAATTTGAGGGTTCTTCTGATGTGGTTTTTATTGAATGTTTAATTTAAGGAGTACTAGTTAGCAACGTACACAAATTCGTTTCCAGCTTGACTTCACCTCTACCTTCCGCTGGCAAGGAGCCGGCATGCGCTAGGCCGATCAAGTCATTATGAGGTTCAAACTGTGAAAACATTTCTCTTTTACAACACATATGACTTTTTGCTCCACTGTCCAAGCACCAGCTTGAACGGCCTTCTTCGCCACACTTACATATAACAAACAACTTTTGTCAGTTTCTTTTTAGCTGCGATTTTTGCATTGGCATTTTTTCGTTGTCTAACTGTAAACACCGTTGCAATGTCTTGTCGTTCTTCGGCATTTGCTTTTCTGTCGCCTTCTTCTTTAAGCTTCATGCTTATAATTTTGAACGTCGGCAAAGTGTCACGCATCTCAATGGCGACAACAAAATTCTCTGGAAGACTGGAATATAAAATAATGATCTTGAGATCGTCAATTATTTCTATTCCAACTGCGGCAAGTTGATCTACATTTTCACTAAATGTGTTCGAATTGTTTGCCATGCTCTGCTCCTCCCTTATACATAAATTCAGTAAGAAACTTAAAGAGCAAAGAAGAGAAAAGTGTAAAATAGTGGGTCCACTGAAAGAAATGGAAGAAACAATGTTAAAGTTATAAGAGAAATTGTTAGTAGAGATAGAGGAATAAGTTGATTGGAAAAGATAGGAAAGAGGTCCGAGAAAGTGGAATCATTGCTTGCTTCTTCAGTCCCGAGAAAGAAAGAGGAAGGCAGAACAGAAGAATTTCTCTTTAACTTAACAAAGTTAATGAATTGCTTAGGGTCTTGAGCAAAAAAAAAAGTTTTACTTGGCTAAGAGGTATTTCGACAAGTCAAAACTGAATCCAGACTTTTTAAACTTTTTAAAACATTTTGATTTAATATATTTTAAGTTTAGCAGTCTACTAGTGAACCATGGTGGATTAGAAAAATTGTTCAAGGGGATGCTATTTGAAAAACACACATCTTACAGTGAACACAAAGTTTTTTAAAAAAAAGTTAACGGTACCATTTATGTCAACCGCGTCAAATAGAATTGACCAATCGCTTGCATAAGCTCATTTAATAAAGCGTAGTTTCCTCTATTGAGGCAAAGGCGGTGATTAAGAGAGGGTGGTGAATGCAATTTCGAATATTTGCAATCACATAAAGTAACTTCTAACGTATATTGATACATATCTTTGGGGACAGACAGAGGGGAGGTCCCAGAGACATTCACAATAAGGTGATCGTTGATAAATAAAACTTAAAATTCGAAATATACTTTTGTTCTTATTGCAACATAATAATAAAAAATTAATAAAAAAGCTTATAAGCTGCACATATATCGTTTAACGGATCTGCATTAGAAATGTGAATTCCGGAAATGTTTGTCATGGATCTTATGATTTCAGAATTGAATGACATTTCGTTGTCACCTTATATGGTCTTTGTGTTTGGAAACATGTTGATTAATTGAAGAATTATATGCTATTGATGTTGAGACTATCAATAAGTAAAGATATCTTATAAATAATTATTAGCTAACAGTTCATTTGGACTGTAATGTGATTGCACAATCCTAGAGTCCGTCGCTGGGTTGGTTGGTAATTACGATGAAGATGGGATTGACTGCGCAATCTTGTTAAATTTCACTGGAGTTGGTTGGGGCGCGAAGAGAGCTTGCCTTACTTACTTTTCTTTTAGTTCTGCTATTACATCTGAGACTGGTTGAATTTTCAAGTCTCTATGTTTTGTTGTTTAGAACATACCACTGTGCCCCGGTGATGGTTCTCAAGATCTTTCACTGGGCACTCTGGATAATATCAGTAGTGCATTGCTGGCATTCCCCACAACTGGGAGCCAAATGTCCAGATAGGTTTTAGCACAGAATTGTCGGCCAGGACCTTGTGGTCTAAACTAAGCCCATGGACGCTATTGGCTTTCAGCTTCAAGTGTATTCTCTTGGTTTCAATGTGGCTGCGCTATGTGAGTCTTGATGTGTACTCCTAGATATGTCACTTCGCTTGATTGCGGGAGTACGGTTTTGTTAAATTCGACCGTTGGCCAATGTTGCCTATTCAAGGTAAACGTAGCGTACTTGCCTTTTTGTTCGTTTACTTTTATACGCCAATCAGATAGCCATTTGTATACGTCGACCAGATGAAGAGATAGTTTCGCATATGCTTGTATTGGGCATTTGAAGCGGTTAAGAATAGCTGTATCATCAGCAAATGTAGATGTCGTTAGTCGTCTACTTGTGTGGATGTCTGTTGTGGGGAGAACGTATAGTGATGGCCCAAACTCGTTACCTTGAGGAACAAACACAACAGAAACAACAACGCCATCAAAAGCAACAACTACGGCAACAATAACATGACAGAATAGCTGGACTAAAATAATATTTGTCTTAGTGAGTAGAGTGCGAATGGAAATGTTGAATATAGATGGACACAAAGGCACTCAAAGCACACCTTTCAAGATCATTTATCAAGAAAAGTGCCTCTGCCAAGTAGCAGCAATGAAAAACAACTTATAAATGAATATTAATAAACATCAAAAGGAAGCTGAGTACAGGACATCAGCAGCGGGAAATCGACAAGCGCGAGGGGCACACCGTCACTTGCATCATCGAGGGAACATCAGCGTGCCACACCCGGCGACGTACAGCTGATGCAGCAGTCGAAGAGGACATAAGAACTGGACAAAAATTTAGAAATATAAACAAAGTTCGTTTAACATAAGCACAGCAAGTTCTGTTCGCTATACCGACGCTTTTTAGACTGACTCAAACTCCGCCAATGCTCGATCCACAAGAATTTTGTCATACCACGAAATTCAACTCATCAGTAGACGTCGTACGACCAGACCTCAGCAGCAGAGTACACTGCTCTCTCTCTCTGTCTCTGCCACTATGCTTAATTACCGCAATACTTGCCGTCGGTGTGTCTCCCTTATTCTAATAGTTTTTGTATACCAAAGTATAGGCTACACGGTACGACATTCACGCTACGACATACACGCTACAGCGCTACGACATATATATATACATATATATGTAAAAAGAAAATAAATATTGCAAAATTGAGCCATTTTTGCCCAATTAGAAGCATAGCCTCTAAAGCTATGCGCAACGATAGGTAGAAAACCTGTACATGAATAAAAACAGAAAAATAGGTACGACAGATTTTTGATGCAAAACTAAGCCACATATAAATGGCATAATATTCTTTAAAAATTCTAAAAAAAATACCCAAAATGGGTTTAATAGATACAAACACAGTGGACTCTACTGAAAATGTAGTAAATAACACGTAATGCTAATTTAGGGCTAACGATCACGCTTTTAATAATAACCGTTGTAATTATGTGTGTAACTTTGTTTTTTTAAATATATCTGCCACACAATAAATGCCTGAAAGGGAAATATTTAAGTAAAGCTGAAGAAATACATAACATCTAGAAGTAAAAAAAAACGATTATTATTTTTAGAAAGCAGATATGAATAAATTCATTTAATATGGAGCAAGAAAATATAAAGGTGGCTATGGACAGAATAACACAGGATACAATTATAGCTATATAGGTCAAGGCAATGCCAATACCCCCAATAGTATTTCTAACAGGAATAATAATAACAACCAAAACCATGTTAGAGGATCCCAGAATACTTCAGGAAACTCCCAGCAGCCGTAAAATATTCAACAGTAGAAAACTTAAGGGTTCACACCATCAATCTGTGTTTAAACATATTCGTATATTTTAGCTATGTAGCTACAGGGAAAAGCTAGTCTTTCTAACAGACACAGGTGTAGACATTTCTATTTTAATAGAAAATTCTGATGTAATAACGTAATTACCATACAAAGGATAACTCAAGAAGTTACCAAATCCAAGGGACTGACTTTAATCGAGATCCAATCTGATAAATATATAATTCATATTGAAGATTTACAATTTGCAATTCCAAGTAACGGAATTTTTTTTTTTTTTTTTTAATATACTTTGCTTTTATTTACTGAATCTTCTCTTAATTATGAGACTAACAATAAGTTAACAAATCTTATAACTAATCATTAACTAACAGCTCAATTGGACTGTAATGTGATTGCACGGCCCTAGAGTCTATCGCTGGGTTGGTAGCTCATTACGACGAAGACGGGATCGACTGCGCAACATTGTTAAATCTCTCGCGAGATGATTGGGGTGCGAAGATAGCTTGCCAAAGTAATTTTCTTTCTGTTCAGCTATTACATCTCTGACTGGTCGAATTTTTAAGTCTCTTTGTATGTTGTCGTTTCGAACATACCACGGTGCGCCGGTGATGGTTCTCAATATCTTTGACTGGCCTCTCTGAATGATATCAA
>SCDZ01001337.1:0-13114 GCA_004143845.1 Drosophila lacertosa
ATTTTAGTATTTAAGGAACAATGAGTTAGTCTTAAGCAGGCATCGATTGAATAAAGAACTGTTGGACCAACATGAAACGTTGGTCCATTGTAAATCAATATGCAAACGAAGACTTATTTTAAGAATACCATTACACATTATCATTATCATATCATATCATATCATATCATTATCATTAGCAATATTCCAAGATTTGACGTACCAAAGATATGTATAGAAGTTTAGTTCTTAATGGGACATTAAAATCTTTCGACCAGCGCTTAAAAAATCCTTGACCTCCCTTAGCTTCGATTACAATATATGACTTAAAATGCCAATTGAAATTTAGCTTCGAATCTAGAAGAGCACAGCCTTGATGCGATGCAAGGTAAAATTGTCTACGGTGTAGCTAACTACATGTGTCATAGTACGCCTAAACGGCATAAACATACAAATATAACATTTTAAATGCAACCTGACTACCCTAAGGTACTCTAGAAGATACTTGAACCAGCTTTGAGGTATTAGATCTTAATAAGACTTTTTGGGTTATGCCCTTTAAATTGGAAGAAATCCACAAGTAAGGAAGGAAATTAAAATATTATGGTTAACAGAGTCAAAAGCTTTACTGAAGTGAATCTAAATGACATCAGTATGCTTTTTTGTTAAGAAACCATCATTAACTAATGAGGTAAATTCTAACAAATTGGTCATAGTGGTCCTACTCTTAACAAAACCATGCTGGGCAGGGGAGACTAGAGACTTGCAGAGATGCTGTAAGGAAGAAGTAATTATTTTTTCAAATAATTTAGGGATGGCGGACAAAATTAGCTATGCCCTTATAGTTCGTAATATCAGGCTTACCACCTTTTTTGTGAAGAATGATAATCGATTCTTTCCAAAGAGTTGGGTAAACAGCTGATTCAAGGGAAATATTAAAAAGCTTTAGCAACCGACGAAGAAGGGAACCACTGCAATCCTTGAGAAGACAACTTGGAATACTGTCTGGCCCAGCAAAGTAGGAAGTTTTTAAGCAATTTTTAGAGGAAAGAAGAGTAAAGTGTGATATAGTGGGAACAGTGATAGAGTTAGAAGAAACAATTTTATAGGGATTACAAAGACTTTTTAAACTTTTTAAAACATTTTGATATAATATTTTTTAAGTTTAGCAGTCTACTAGTGAACCATGGTGGTTTAGAAAAATTTGTCAAGGGAATGTTATTAGGAAGAGTGACTTTAAAGTTCTATCAAAAACATTAACAGCAATATTAACATCAACCGCATCATACTAAGTTGACCAATCGGTTGTAAAAATAAGCTTATTTAACAAAGCGTAGTTTTCTTGAAAATGCAAATTTTCTTGCAATACGATATTTCAAATTTGCTAACAGGTTTAAGCGGACAAAATGTAATGGAGCAATCGCTCGAGAAGACGGACACACAACAAGATTTATTTTTTTAATTTCTTCAATTTTCAGTGACTCATTTTCATAGTATTGCGTTTTAATATAGTGTTTTACTTTATGTTTTGAGGTGTTGGTTTCTGTCAAGGGCACCCCACTGATTTGTCTGTAAGCTTTTATTCAAGGTAAACAGAGATAATAGTGCTTTGTGAGCCATAATCCATTATTCCTGTTAAATTCTCATATCCCCTGTAAAGTGATCTCACTTTAACAAGTTCTGCTGTTAACAGTACTTGTTCATTAGTAAGACATGTATTAACGGCGGGGCTTGTTAGGAGATGGTGAATGCGGTTTAAGAGATTTGCAATCACATAAGGCAACTTCTCGACTAGGGTGATATATATCTGCGGGAACAGAGAAAGCGGAGGTCGAAGAGTCCATTCACATTATGGTGATGCTTGATAAATATAAAATCTTGATATCTATTAGACGGATTAGAAAACGAATTGATCTGAAACAACGAAAGGTAAAATTAAAAGTAAAACAGACAAACTGGGTTCTATCCGAATAGCTGTCAACGATGTATTGTAAATTCAGCATATTTAAAAATCCAAATATCCTTTTACAAAAAAGGGCTTAGGCAGGCATGGAAAATTAGCTTAAAAAGGATATCGCAGAGCTCTCTTTGTATCAAATCTATCTTCCTAGTGAGACGCAGCGATTAATGAGATATCCTTCACATCGAGTGTTCTCGCCGCTAGCTTTGCGATAAGTTTGTTTTAGTGCTGGCAGAGACGACTGCAGTGCCGATGAACAACAGCGGTGCGAAGTAATTAACAATTGACGAAAACAGACGAGATTTTTATTGTGCTAAGGGAAAACAATTCTGAAACTCAACAGAATAGTGAGAGGTTCTTTCAACAAATATTGTAAATCACGAAAGACGCTTAGCCAGCAAAATCGTGAGCAAGATGAGCGTCTGCTCTCTTTGCAACGGAATAACGCGTACTTCTCTTTTTTTGCCACGGCAACTGAAAATAATAATAATGCAAATTCAGATTGGCTGCGGACAAATAGATCTGCGCTCTTCGGTGAGTAGAGCTTTAACTACCGCAACAGTTACTTCAACAAAACCAAAACTATTGCATCGACAGCCGTGCTGTCAGCTGAGCAAAGTATAAGCAATGAAAAAACTAGGCAAACTGTGATGATTGGAATGAATCGCTATATTCAAATTGAAAGAAAGTCCAGCCCGCTAAGCTCTCAGCAAAAATTACCGTTGATAATTCCAGGTTAGTTACGAGCGAAAAGCCTTCAAATACTAACAGATTTGGAATTCTGGCAGATTACTATGTCGATCTGCCTTCTGTAGCTAAGGAAGGAAGCCAAAGCCACGCCCCACATATATCAGAGAGAATAACTCCAGTGCTATTGTTAACAAAATAATTGAGCTTATTGGGACGGACAATTTCCACATAATTTCTCGTCAAAGGCAGCATACACGAAACCAAAATTCAAACGAAGTCTGAAAATAATTTTAGAGTTCTATCGAAGCATTTAAGCGACACCAAAAAGAACTTCAGCACCCGCAGAAGTATCTAAGGCGCTACAAGAAAAAGGATTTATCGTCGAGCAATCCACATCTTAAACAAGGATAGGAAGTCGCACCGACTTTTCAAGGTAGAGCTTGAACTAGAAAGCAAGTCCTTAAAGAAAATTAAGCTTCAGTTCCTACTGCACCGTAGAATAACAGTAGAAGAGCCACATAATCACAATAGCCCGGTGCAATGTGTGAATTGTCAATGGCCATACAAGATCGTACTGTACACCGTGAGCTGTGTGTATATTTTGCGGAGAGCTTCATAACTCCTACGACTCCACAGCAAGCAAAGACGATCCCAACAAAAAGTGTGGCAACTGCGGTGCAAATCACACAGCAAACTACAAATGCTGCCCAATATATAAGGAGATGAAAAGTCGAATCCAACAGCGAGTTACCGCCAAAAACTCTCAAAACGGTCCGTTCATAGCATCCAAATAGACCCCAGACGTCTTCTTTTCGACTGCAGCCAGTTCCTCACACCGCCCCGAATTAACCAAATACGTGACATTTGCAAGCGAATTAAAAACAGGACTGGTGGCCCCTGCCTCAGATACACAGTATTCGCAAGCAATACACCCAGAACTGAGCACAGCTCAACTGCATCAACCATCGGAACAGCAACAGAGCAATTCTGAAGCAATTATGCGGACAACTATGCAAGATTTAATGCGAAACCAAAATATCTTGATATGTACAACTGCTAGTATCACAACAACCAATATATTTAATGGCTTCCCTGCGTATATATATGTAAAACGCTAATGACGTTTCACATCATAATCTTGAGTTAGCTCAATTCCTTCTCGAAAAACACATCTACGTCATGCTGCTCTCAGAAAGACAACTTACAAACTTAATTAATTTAAAATACGAGGCAACTTGTTCTACAGAACAAATCAAAGATGGTAAAGCACATGGTGGGATTGGTTGGGATTCTCATTAGAAACCGTATCAAGCACCACAGTCAGAGTTTGGTGAAAACTATCTACGCCACATTTGTAAACATACAATTGGAAAGTGGTAACCAACTTACTCCAGCTGCTTCTCGCTTCTCCATAGCTGAAGGCGAGTTTAGCAGTTCTTCAATTCACTAGGAAAACACTTTATAGCAGCACGAGACTACAATGCCATGCACACATACTGGGGATATCGTCTAGTGACATCAAAAAAAAAGCAGGGTTATAATGACCATGTTTTTCTAGGCAGACCAACCGACCGAACTGGCCGACATACCCCAAGAAACTACCAGATTTTATCGTCTTTGTAATTACCAAAAATATTCCAAGAAATCTGATAAGCGCCAAATGTCTTTCAGATCTGTCATCTGATAACTCGCCTGTTTTAATTAAATTACTCCGACATCCAAAAAACGATTAGATTGATTTCACAAAAAACCAGCACGCTTATATTTAGAAATATATAAGTACACACATTGAGCAAAAACCTCAGATAGTGATCTTATTGTAAATACACTGGAGTGCGTTTTCGTCGCCGCAGGTTGCAGTTTACAAACTAAAACTATTAAACACAATCCAACCAAAAGTAGACATATCGAACAGCAATTCTACAGAACGCCATCTGCACGGCAAAGGTTAAAAGAGGCTACACGAAAACTAACCAAAGCGTTAAACCCAGAAAAAATATACGCCGAACGCCGATATGTAAAGCAATTATCAAAACACTCACTATGGAGACCTCATCCAACTCTGGGCTTACCAACAGAAACCGTGATGCCTATACGAAACCCCGTGGGCATCTGGGCCCATTGCGATGAAGATTTAGCCAGCACATTTGCCCTTTACCTTAAAAATTTATTCCAACCAACCGGCTTTAACAAATGACTCTCAGCTAAAACATAAACCAATCGAACTCTTCCCAAAAGCTATCGTAAATATTATGAAAAAACAACTGAACCCTGAGGTGCAATATTTTTGGATGTCTCTCAAGCGTTCGATAGTGTTTAGTAAGAAGGCCTAATGTACACCGTCAAAGCAATGCCACATAATAACACGCATAACCTTTTAAAATCGACCATCTACGACAGAAAATTTGTAGTGAGATGCATCACTGCTATGTCCGTCGATTATACTATTGGAACTGGAGTTCCTCCAGGTAGTTTACTTGGGCCCACACTATACGTCCTCTATACAGCAGACATCCCAACAAGCACACGACTTACAACATATACCTTTTCTGACGATACAGCTATTCTCAGCCGCTCCAAATGCCCAATACAAGCATCTGCGCAACTAGCTCTTCATCTGGTCGATGTAGAAAAATGGCTATCTGATTGGCGAATAAAATTAAACGAACAAAAATGCAAGCACATTACATTTACTCTGAACACGCAACATTGCCCAACGTTTGCATTAAACAACACCGCACTCCCGCAAGCAAACGAAGTGACATATCTGGGAGTAAAGTACCACCGTACTCCAGCAGGCTTTTACTTCTGAACCTTCTGTGGCTAACAAACCGTTGAACAATACTTGATGCTGTTTTTCTACATAATTTAACTGTTGGCGACATAGATTGTGTCTACGATTACACTTTGCTCAATTCACTTCGGGTATTATGCACGCAGTATAATACCTCATACCACGCATTCTCATCTGAAATTTCTCTACTATTAATTAAATATTTTCTTTCAACATAACTTGGGCAAATCACTGATCACTTCCAGCTATGAGAAAAGGCATAGCTTGACGGAATGTCTAAATATTAAGTAATGCTTATGCTTATGCTGTTTATATTATTTAATTACTTGAGTTGACACTCGTAAAGTTAATCGCTTTAATAAATTAATAAATAAATAAAATCTAATCTAATGACGGGCAACTACCCTTATAAAAAGAGAAGACGACAACATGCCTAACCTCATCGCGAGAATTGTTGGAGGAGTGATAGTCTTAAGCGAGATTCATTATGCTAGAAATACCACCTATACTAAATAAATAGTTACGCTCGGCTAACCGTTGCGAGATAAAATTAAATATCGCTACACTATTGTATTGCTGAATTTAAATATACCTTAATATTTAAACACAACCTAATCTAAGACCCTGCCTAAAATCGGATGGTCCTTTGTCAAAGCTCTTACTTCTAAGTCGTGTATAAAGGATAGTACTTTAGCGTTCTTCTTCTTTGTTCCACAATAGATTAATAGTGAGCAATATAGCAAATATGCGGACATGTTTCTATTTTTAAATTCGTATATTGTTTATGGGATGTTAGAAACTAAAAATTTATATTTATTAACAAAGTCGGGTTCATTTAAAATCGTATTCATATAGCTTACTGCTTATTGGGCAGATGTGGCTCTGCTTAATTTTACACAAGCTTAAATTTAATTTTATTAAAAAAAAAAAAAATTTAATTTTATGTATAATACTTATATTACTTAAGCAGTTATATCTATTGTTGTTTCAAAAATGTTGCCATCTACTGTACTCTTTGCAGTGCGGCCAGCTTCTATGTCACTGGAATTAGTTTTATTGGGCAACGGTGCTGTTGTTGGCACAGACTGTTGTAGTGCGCTCTCTAGTCACTCAGTAATATTTTTTCTGTTTTGTTTTTTTTTTTTCGCTTTCATACAGTTATATCCAGACGTATCTTTTCCGTTTCCATCCAGGTGTAATCCGTTGTTTTTCCTTCCTTTTCTCACGATCCCCATGTAAAGACGTTATCAGTCTTTGTTAAGATATTTATTCAGTATGATGTTGTTGTATTAGTTTACATGTGACTTAGCTAAAGTCGCATGGCTGCGTTATTTACTTAAATATTTACTTATATACTTTACACTGACGGCAATGAATTATCAGTGGTTCATAATAGTTGCGTTGTCGGCTAGTGTCAAACATGCGATCATATTACAATATGCTTGATTTTTGCGCTTGTATAAGCATTGCAACAAAGTTTTACTATGTGCTTCATTATATTAAAAAAAATTCATGTCAACATCTCGAGTCGTGAGGTGCAAAAATTTAAGTCGTGAGGTAACGAAAATGAAAACGAAAAAGCGGGTAACATACATAGCTGTGCGGTGGCTTAATTTGTCTGATCAGAGGTTTAACACACGCGGCTTAGATCCCAATAGGATTGACGGGCACTCATTGGATTGTGCTCCTATTACCGAAAATTAATTGTTAAATTCAACACCGTTGCATGAGCTCACCAAAGCCCGACGTGTTTTTGCCTGGATCCCGAAGCCCAAACGTAGACGAAAAAGAAGGACGACGACGCAAAAGTATCCGCTCTCATCAGGAGTGAACTTCACATGACGTACCACAACTGAACGCCATTTCGGCTTACGGAAAACGTTGGTGCAACTGAAGAATCGATACCGCAGGATTGGGTAGACTACAGATGTAACCCTTTGGTACGCACTCTGCGCACTATGCGGCACGATTGCAGACCAGTTCTATTAGCGCACCATAGGCTATTGACAGCCGTGGGCCTCTGCCCACTACTTCCCGCAGTAACCGGTACCTTAATGTTGTCATGTACTACCTTACCAAATGATGGGAGTGCAACGCATTCCGAATCAGACCGCGGAAACAGTGGCACGAGCACTCATACACTCATACATCTTAGATTTGGTAATGTTTATGCCCTCACCTACCATAATAAATGTTTAGCGTACCCGAGCAGAAATTTCAAAAATTTCACGACGACACTAATACAAAAATAAAGTACTACTTGCAAAAGCGTAGAATTTAAATTTAATACGGGGAAAAAGTCGCCAAATATCACGAAGGGCGTGTAAAGCTTCAGGAGGTGAACATTGTAACTTAAGCAACTAATAAGTACTAAGGTAAAGGTGTCATTGCATGTTAGATTGAACCGCAAATTATATTGAGTTTAAAATGGATCATCAATGACTTTGGGTCACATTTTAATAAAGCAAAAAGTAATTCAGTTAATGCACTATTAACGGAGAGGAAAGTAAATATGCGAAAAGACAGTTATGGTGTTGCTCCAGAAGTCCAAAGGCCTTGAAATGTACGGAATGCTGTCATTGCACAATCCTTTTTTCGTGAGATACTTGTGTTATTGTTATTTATTAGAAATGAATAAAATATATCAGCTACAGAATAGATATTAAAATAAGATCAATTGATATATGCTTAGCACTAAATATAAAATGCCAGAAAATGTCCATCTACCGCATTGTTGGTCGGCTTCAGCCCAGTTCGACATCACTCCGCTACCTCCCGCTGTGACAGGTGCATTGCACTTACCATGTGCTTTTTTATCAAATCGAATGAAAGCATCACCCCATCGATTTAGACGGCGAACACTGTGGCATGAGCAATCTAATCAATCCATAACTTTAAGTCTGAAGTATTTCAGACACAACACACCGCTGCATCTCCAATCCAATGAAATTTCAGAGTGTTTCATCCGGACTCTCGTGGAATATTTGGAAGAATGCGTCGCAGCAGCCCGAGACTGGTGCCAGATTTTGGTCAAGCTTTGCAGCCTATCATTTCAGTACCGCATGCAACTACTAGGGACGGAAAGCTTCGTCTCCCCTACACGGCCGGCCTTTGAAAGATCTGGTCAGCTATTTCGGTTTAATACAGCAGTTACAGGATGGTCAAAATAAAAGTCACCAAAGTACCTAGAAACAATTGCAATTGCTGACAGCAGTAAATAATAAGGGACGGTTCGACCTTCGCTCCCGCCCTATTAAATTCGTGGATCCAGCCTGGTTGCATGCCCCAACGCTCTGCGTTGGTAATTGCCTAAAGCTTTAGTGCGATTGGTTCGACGCCACTCCAACTAAGTTGAGGTGGGATTGCCTGGAGAGCCTGAACATTTTACGTCAATATTCTAAGACCGTACCTAGGATCTGCCCTGAACTCCACTTTATCTGGAGGGTCTAGTCTCAGAGATGGGCAATATAACGATAACCGTGGATCCACAAAATTGTTCAGCGGCTTATCATAGCTGATCAACTGTTTTTTTTGATGTATCACAACTAAGTTCAGTCCCTTACTAGATTTTCAAATTGATCTCTTTGACTCCTGAAGTATGGCATGCGAATCACTGACCGCTATTTTACTAGAGCCATAACGTATTTTGGTGGCCATTTAGATATAAGTGGATAAATTTATCATTCATTAATGAATTCAAACCAAACGAAAATGTAATATTAGAATCCGAAAAACCTTGTACAGATTATCAAACCTAGACATATACATCAATGAATTCTATATTATATACTATGTCAGATTCCCAAAATTTAACATATATTTGTACAAGATATTACACTTACTTCCTTTAATTTTATCATACTAAATTCTTGATTTTACCCAACTATATAGTTTACCCCCCAAAATGGTCGTATTGCATACTTGGACCGAAAGTTCATCAAATATACATTTATTTTTTATTCGTTTTGATTAAGGTAAAGTACCAAGTGTCAACTCAAGTATCTAAAATATTTACAATTGAAATAAATACACGAAATAAATTATGTATATAGCGATCGTAATGGCCAGTAGGTCGAAAAAGAAAGGAAGAATATTAGTTATTATCACGTATTGTTATTTGGTTAATTTGAGATGAAAGATTCAGAAGTAAAAAACTTTTGGTTTATGATGGTTAACTTATATTAGCGTCCCAGCTTAAAGCACCTAAGGCAACAAATCTAAAATTGCGCTTGGACTGAGTCTATCCGATCGTGGTGAATTTTGGCATTGGCCGTTGCAGAGATATGATCGGAAGTTCAATGGTGAATGGGTCACTCCTTCGCCCAACGTTTAATAAATGTGGGAACTTCCATCGCTCTGTTCACAGTAGTTTATATATGACTAGGCGAACACCATGGTCATAAAAAGTCTTAATGCGGTGCAAAGAACAATTGTCAATGGGATAGCCAACTTAATGAAGCTTACTACTGCTTAACATCAGAAACATAAGCTTAACATAATTAAAATACAACTTATTGGCTTAATACCAGGATTGCATAGAATTTTAAGGCAAGTATGATGTGAATAATCGGCTTATAATAAAATAAGTTTTACATCACCGGCATTCAAAACGATAAGAGAGTAAGCAATTATCGATTGGATGCTATTTATATATATGGTAAAATGTTAAGGTTAGCACGACTTCCCTGAAGAACTCCAGGAGATTTTTAAGACAACTTAGAGGTATTAGACCATAATACAGCTCTTTGGGTTATGCCCTTTGTTCCAGACGTACCCCGGAGGGGTATATTCGTTTTCATGTAATATTTTCAAACTCCCAATCACGATGCGATCACTTCTCTTACACTTCTCCTTTAGAACACATTTATGAACATCAATGCACATGTATGACTTCGGTTTACATAAAAGTTTTTAGTAAAGTTTCTTATTACATAAAAGCTTTCAGTCAGCTTAGAAGATAAAGTTGCCATAAGGGTGCAAGTTGCCCTTACATATGATTTTAATTGTAGTAATCTATTAATAATCGATTCCTAATGTAACTTTTTATACAAAAACATTTAATACTACGTATTTTCCAATTACCAACTGGCAATAATGCCAGTAGGAACTGGAGCTGCCAGACGGCGTCCAAGTAATAGGCTTTGCATACGATGTCGCTGTTATGGTAGTTGCTAAGCAAGTTCACTTGCAGAGCTCAGGTGTAACCAATCTAACGCAAAGATCGAGCACTGGTACTCTTCCAGTCAATCATGACAGTGGGTAACACCAGGATCGTATGTTTCTTCATCCTTATGGAAACAAAGCAAACTCTACTTTCGCATCGTGCGACGACGGCACTACTAAGGATGCCGAGCACGTATTTGTACACTGTGGACGGCTCACAAAGCAACGCCAGCTACTAGAACTCTTCATTGGCTGCGAAACTTTAGAAGAAAACGTTGTTCCGGTAAAACTGAAGAGCAGCGAGGCAAGCATGTAGCGATTTCGCGGCAAGCTGCATAAATAAACTACGCATGTTGGAATGTGAGCAGACTCGCTATTAATATTAAGCATCTGTCCAACATCTTCTTTAATAAATATTAACAAGCTGTTAAATAATATAAGTAGAGATAATCAATAAGTTTTAAAAAAACAACAAATCTGGAGGCTGAGCATAATAATCAGTATTATAATCAGATACAGCCGTCGAACTGATTATACAACATGTACAACAGTTTCCTTTGGGTTAACAAATAGAACACAATCTAAGCTAACCGACTATTCTGAGTTTACAATTGATTTATCTGAACGTACGAATATTTAAGGGTTTATTACATTATAGTATAACCTAGTGTAAGCTGGCCTATACGTATTCTAGTGTCAAGATAACCTTGTAATCCTATATTACACAAATAGGCCTAAAACTTACCCCAACGGATTCGTGATGGGTATTATACACAATTATAATAGTTTAATATTTTATACATATACAGTGGCTCCCAGCTTATTTAATGTATATGTAAAATGTAACAGATGGAAAATTTTGTATGACCTTCCATTTGTTTTACGACTTCCTTTAATCGGTTTTCTATCGAAGAAACTGACTTTCATATTGTTTCTGCTGAGATTTGGCCCATTTTTACAAAAGGTCTGTTTTTCTCATTTTTGTTAGAAATCCTTGTTCAATGTTGGTAGTAAATGTTCAAAAAAATAATTTTACCTTGGTTTTAGTGTTGAGCAGATTCTTAAAAAAGATGAGGAATTTCACATTACCAGAAATATCATCTGACAAGACCGTATACTCCCCGTTATTTTAATTCTATCCGAATATATATAAGGATTTTTGTATAATTTGCTTTAACTGTAATTAGTAATTAAAATCTTTTACCCATTCTTCTTTAAAAATATTAATTTACTTATTGGCGACCTTGGCGAAGTCGTGAATTGTTGAGATAATGCATTCATTCATAAGCGTTTTTAAAATCCAGCCCAATAGACGGACGAAAAAAAAGTTGAGATGTACGAAGTTCGGGACAACAAGTCGCTAAATGTACACAAATTTCTCAGATAAATCATGTTTCTCCTCCATGTATTTTCTATTCATTATTATACTCCATTGTTAATTTAAAATTTTTTTAATAGTTATTAGATTGTTATTAGATATTTAATCTTACCTTCACAACGCTGTATACGGCCTGAGCATATAACATTCCGACTTCAACAGGATCCTGTGGTAGTTCTCGCGTAGGCTTGAACAGTCTTTTTTTAAACACAAATCGGTTATCTCCATATGTAGATCCATTTGAAAGTCGCTTATAGCAATTTTGGGTTGAGTTCTGTTTGCATTCCCATTCAGAAATTACATCATATAAATATTCGAAGCTCTTAATATGTTCTTCGCTGTCGGGTCGTGATTGAAAAATTGCCCAACCTTCAATTGAAGTTAAGCTAAGTTTATCAGCGAGCTTTTGTACTGCATCAATAGCTGTATCTGTGGGATGAACATCAATTGCTTTTGTACGTGAATCTAAAAAGAAAAACCGGCAGACAATTGTGCCTAGTCGCCGCATAGCCTAAAAATAAATAATAAGATGTTGTGTGAGTAAATTGCAAATCACCCATTATGCTCAAACCCACAAAGCAAACAAAATGTCATATCTGTGTGGAATATGTTATACAGAATCTAAAGAATTCACATACATATGTCTCGAGTTAAATGAGTCAACCAAAAACATTCAAACCGAGAAAACCCCTCACCAAATTAATTTCATTATTATGTCGGAGCAGACATCATTTTAAATATATCAATTAATATTTTGTAATAACCATAAATTGTCTTTTGCATTAAACGCACTTACGCACGCCGAAAAATTTGTAGCCGTTTCTTAAAGATGACAAAAAATATTGTCTCCTCAAAACATTTGGTGACCCCGAGGTGATTTTTGTCTTTGTGTCTTCGTTCCGGTAACACTATTACAAATCGTTGTAATAATAAAGCGCTTTTTGCACAATTCGGTGCTGAGCCATACACACACACATACAAACGCGTGAGTTCGACGGTGATCGAAAAAACATACAGACATATACATACATACATACAAACTTTCCTATGCAAGTTAACAAGCGTCGCTCACTAATAAACATAGAGCTACCCTCGCACGCTCGCACGGCGAAATTATAGAGAGAGCCACCCGCGCTCGCACGGCGAAATC
>SCDZ01001338.1:0-10289 GCA_004143845.1 Drosophila lacertosa
GAATTATTTATATTTTCTTTAGGCTTTTAGCAAGTAATTTCATTTGTAATTTATCTTTTAATAACTCGAGTTGACACTCGTTAAGTCAACCGTTTCAAACTAGCGTAATAAAAATTCAACTAGCGTAATAGAGTAGATAATATTAAGGTTTTACAGTCCATAAAATATCAAACAGTTCGTTGTTTAATATCATAGATTGAAGTTTATAAACAAAAAAGACCATATATTCCCTGATGAACACCATCACACGGTCTTGCTAATCTCAGATAGTACCATAGCAGTCACAAAATGCGTCACAAACAACCCGGCTAAGATAGGGATCGACAATGGTCTGACTTAATTGTGGCCACACTGCAACAATCGCGACAATGCTATAAGCAAATTTCCTGAAGTTGCATTTACGTCGTTGCAACACATTACCGGATACGATCAACTATTAAGCATCCCGCTTTTACACCGGATAAATGAGCTGAAGTTGCGTGTCATCCAGCAAATCATAGACGATGTTACTTCTAGCATTGCTTGCTCATCACCGATCTGCAGTTCGAGCACCTTTCCTATTATGCTAACACTGCGTTATATTGATACCCTTTAAGAGGCAATGAAGTCGACTCCGCCGACATCGGTTGTAGAAATAAGTCTCTTTAGTTTGAGATTTAATTTGTAAGTACGCTAGAGCATATCTGACTGGTACAATAAATGTTTCGTTTAGTAACCGCTTCTATCTTTCATTATTCGATAGCGTGAAGATGCATTTACTATACTTGCCGCAAACATGTAAGGATGATTAATTAACAGATTACATTAGATTGATCTGAACTTATTAAATATATACATACGATTTAATAATAACTTACCTGTGAATTCTGTATTTTGTTTTAGATCTTCCAAAACTTCAGGCTTGAGTTTACTGTTTTGCTTTCCCATTGTTTGAAGCTAATTTCATTATAGTAATTTCTTGAAATATAAAAAAGATATTTGACAGTGTTAATGTTGAATTATAAATAAAAAAAAATATTATTTCAATATTACAAGAAAAAACCCTGTTTAAGTCGAGTGAAACTGACTGTTCCGTACAGATTTACACTGCAATAACAACAAAAATATTCAAAAACGGTTGTAATATATTTTTTAACTTCAACGCTGTTACTTTTAAGCTATTATAGATAGAAATTAAGATTTATTTAATTTGATGGGCGGGTTATTGAAAATCTGCTTGTCTTGCGAAAAGAATAATTGAAAACATTCACAAATGTATAAGTATAAGGTAAAGCAAGCAACTGCACCCATGGTACTGACAGAGCGAATGCTTGATTTCAGCACCCTGATTGCAATGGTCGGAAACGTTAACCAGATGCCTCACCTGTTTCGCAAGAGTGTTGTTATAACGTAAGCTGAGTCGGCTTCCCTGCTATAGTTTTGTAGCTTATGGCTTAGCTCGCTTAGGAAGCTTTATGTTTAATTTGGTATGAATCATTATAGCCCTCTCTTCACTTACAATAAACATTGCTTCAGAATTTGCTGTAAAGAAATTGTTTTTAGACCCATAATTGAAGTCAACTAACAAAGATTCACACCAAACCGACAAGAAACAACAATTACTAAATCACCTGCAATAGAATACGTCGCGGGATGATATTTTATTTATTATATTTATATATAACAAAAAAGACAAATGAATATTTTCCATAAATAAGCACTACAGAGGCACCAAAATATATCTTTGAATCCAAACGTCACATGTGAAATACCATTAGAAATAATCAAATCAGACCCCGACTACAATGGAACTGTACACATATATGTACTTTCGACACAACCGCCACTGGTGCATACAAACTTTTTAAGCCTTATGGAACATAATCAAGGTGTAAGAAACCAAAGGTTTGATGCTGTAGGGCGAAAATGGTTAGGCAGAACGACTCAAGCCTCATGATGGTGTCAAAAGAAATCTGAGGCCCGTCATGAGTTAAGTAGTCATGACTCACGTTTTCATGAGGGACGTTCAAGAAGCAAGGTAAACAACCACAAAATAACGTCAGTAAACTACAAAATACCAGTGAAGTTTAAGGTCAGCCGTTAGCGCATGACCGAGACCCCTTATTTTCATTATACCATTACTGAGCTCCAAAGCCAGTAAATCGTTGAAACAAATAATTACTTAATCATCTCCGACGTATACTTCGCGAAATGATAATTAATTTAATTAAATATTCCATATTTGGGGTCTCTATCTTTGACTTAATTTGAGTATATATAAGTAGTTGAGTAAGGACAAAGCGAGTTTGTTAAGTATTTAAAAAAAGTATTATAAAAAAAGATTGAAACATACAAAAGCCATTCACGAAAGTTCTCATTATATTTTCTCGTGGAGCTGCAGCATGTCGAAGGGTTTTTTAAGCAAATCATAGATCGAGGAACCTAGCAAAACTCTAATATACTGAGTTAGACATTAAAATCACAACTGCATATGACACTACGAAAAGCAACTTGGAAAGTAAGCCTTTTTGCGAGAAATTAATAAATTAGTATTTATATATAAGAAAATCCTATGTCACCGAATTTTATACTTTCCAGGTTCGACAGACAAGGACAAATAAATATCTAAATATACAACAATTCCAACTCCATATCTGGAATTATGCTTTCGGAAAATATTAAGAAAATCGATAATGACATTAAAAAGATAAATGAAGAAACATAATTATTTTAACAATAAAAGTCAACGAAATTGTTATAGAATTGTGAACTACGCATACTACACATTAACGAAATCATAATGTTAAAAAAATTACATTTAAAATGCAACGGACAATATTTAGCAGAACAACCAAATCATTTTTGAACGAGACCCTGATTAACTATTATCATCAATAGATCAAAGTTAAACATAGACTTAAGAAAAAATATATCAATAAAAGGATCCCTAACTTTTATAATTATTTTCCTTAAATGTTATATATATTGACTTAACAACTCTGTACCCCTCACTACACGCCTCTGATTTTAAATTCTTCAGAATTGGCGATTAAGGATTAAGGTGCATTGTGCATGCTTATAAATATCTTGTTAAGTATCTCAGTAGTTTGTTGTTAAAATAGGAAGGACATAAGAAACTTACATTTATAATAACGATTCATTCCGATAAATGACAAACTCAGCATTACTCTAGGCTGATGGGCATGCTGCCAAATCTCAGCTTAAAAATACAATCGGAAGAAGTCTGGCGGAGATTGGGCCAGCGTTACTAATATATGCAAGTCTCAATACATCAGTATCAGTCTTCATAATACAGTTATAGCCATATAACCAACTCATTAAAACAGATCAAATGATGTTCAATATTTTTATATAATTTTAGTATAAGAAATATAAATTAAATATTTATACATTTCATTACTGATTTCATCAAATACACACATATTATGGGATATAAATATTTAAGGGGCTAGCATTTTAGACAACTCTTCATCCTGCAAACATCCTTTTAAAAATTCATCTTGAGTTAATTGACCATCATTATTCTCATCCATCTTAGCAAATATATTTTTTGCACGCTCCTCTGCAGAATCTGCGGGACGATTTGATGAGCACGCACCTAGCATGTCATAGATTGCCTGAAAAGAAGTGGTCAGCATTAGTTTATCACGATATGTCAGCCCATCTCTTATATGGAATCTTTAGCTAGGCACGCTAACTTATCTATATAATTGTAGTTTTTTTTTAAAAAAAAAACAACATTTAAAAAAAAAAATATTGTGAGACAGTAACAAATTGAAAAACTAAGTGTAGAACTAAAACCAATCATGTTTAAAAAAATATATCGAAAGAAGGCAAATCGCCTAAAGTCCTAATTCTACCCGAAGAGGAAAATATTTAAAAAAAGACTAGGAAGTATCTTTAACTGTTGTTTAATAATCCAGTACACTTGAGCAAGCATATTAATTCGACATTCATTCTCTTACACAAACTCGAAAAATTACATTCTATGTAAAATTTTTAATGATTTCTGCACATGCAATAATTAAGATATACTAGGAAGACCTAACCCTATATATTCGTTTTTATTCTGCTTGAAGGTAAGAATCCAGGGGCAATGAAGATGATGCCTTAGATCTTGAAGTTGTTATTAAAATATAAGCTATGAAGGTACAAATCCAAACCTTTTACAGATCGGACGTCGTTTTTGAGGCTAGCACATAGAGTGTTTGTTAAGATACCAAAACCCTTACTACCTTCGCTAGGTAGATTTCGTAATGTCTTGATGAAATAATGTTCACAATACTAGTATTATTATCGCTTAACACAATTAAATGATTTCGGAACCTACTGGCTTTTTTGCACCATTAATATTGTAAAATTTAACATTTTAAAATGATATAGTACGATTTTTGACAATAAGACAATAAAATTTTTTTTAAATTTAACTATATTTACCTGAACAATTTTTGTCATTTCCTGAATATCAATAACGCCATTGCCATCGACATCATACATTCTAAATGCCCATTTTAGTTTTTCTTCTGGTGTGCCACTAGAAGTAACATCTATTGCGAGTAAAAATTCCTGCAAAAAAAGTTATTTAAAATAAAAATGGATGTAGTTTCTAAAGAAAATCATACAAACAAAAGTGTTTAATGGCCAAATGTTAATTCATTGTTTTATCATAATGTACTTGCTGAATTTAATGAATTTCTCAAGAATCTCGCATTTCCATTTATTTGAAATAATGAAGATTGTGCCCAACAAAATACTGTATCTCATAGTTAGTGTGTTTTTGATTTCTATATGCGTAATCTTGGATTAAAGAAATTTATTCAATTTTTTAACAGACTTCTTTATGTAGCTATATATATTTTATAGAAGTTCACATTTGGAAAGTGGATAATAAAACAAAGAAGCGTATATTATAGAGGTAGCTGGAGACATCAAAGATGGATATATTTATATAGATTATAGACAGTTTGTATTGAATAAAAAAACATTCCATATAAAATTGACTGTCAAGGAACGTTTCGCTTGTTTTTAAAAGTTTACATTTAAGGCACCCCAGAGGTAATCTTCCTACTTTAATTTTTTGATTTTCTTGAATGGATTATTATTTGTTAACAAATTTATTAATTTTCACTTTATTATGTTTAATACCTTTATTTGATAAATAATATATGTATAATAAAACATTAATTAACAAAAATATAAAACGGTAAAAAATTATAAGTTAACTAAAAATAAGACAATTTTACATATGTAAATGTTATTATTACAGTAATTACCTTAAAGTCAATGTAACCATTTTTATCCATATCGAATGTACGAAAGACATGGTCACAGAACTCTTCCGCATTTCCAGATGGAAAAAACATTTTATACATGTCAACGAATTTCGCAGGAGTTAAACGACCATTCGGGCAGTCTTGCTACATGAAAGATAATAACGCGTCGTTATTTTTTAGTCGTCCTATATTAGAGGCTGTGCAAAACTCACCTTAAAACCTTTATACCATTCTTTTATAGTGGCTTCATCATATCGGGTATGGGTTTTCAAAAACTCCATATCTTCTTTTGTTAGGCGATCTTTACTACTTAAGCACCCCATTGAATATGTAGTTTTTCACTTTTAACAATTTGATATAAATTTGTTTTTAATTTATTAATATTTAAAGACTTGTGATTCAACTCGTTATTACGCGTTTTTTTCAGTTTTTTGTGTGTAGTTGCACGATTAATCAATATTAATATTTGTTAATAATATTGCATTATGTTAACGATATGTATTGAATTGTTTTTTAGTATTTACATTGCATTTTTACTTCGAGTGCTTTCGAAAAGACTTTATTTAACTATTATCCAGTAAGTTGTTAACGCTAAGTGAACCAAAGGACTAAAACAGTTCGACTGATGCGCATGCGCGTAAATTATCTGTATACAGGCTGATTATTGAGTTACCAATTTTTTCTGTACACAGTAATAACTTGTTATTCCTGTCATAGGGTTGCCAACCTGAGTTTGGTTTATTATGGTCATAATTTTTGTTACTACAATAGTGACTACAATTCGAATCGCTCTATAAGATATATGAGTTTCATTTAAGTATCAGATAAACATAGTGAAAAAATTAATTTTTTTTATTTTGTAAGTGTATAATACATATTTATAGAGATAACGATTTTGCCCTAACCGGTTACTAGTTCTTTTATGTCAAAAATATAAATTCACTTGTGATCGCCATTTTGGCAACCAATCGAAAGAAAAATAAAAGTAAATGGGATCAAGATAGCATAATTTTGTCCTAGTTATTAAAAAAAGCATATATAAGCGATTTAATTAAAATGAGTTAAATAAACTCATGCATACATCATATATAAAATTTTGTCTTCCACAAAAGGAAAATTTTAAAATCGGTGTTATTAATTCAGCTTTATTATAATATATTTTTTAGATATTATGTTGAGAGAAATTTAGGACTCAGGCTACAGACAAGGGAATATAGTTCTATTCACTAAAACTTCAAATAATATAAGTCCATTTTTTTTTTGTAATTTACAAACTTTTTCATGTGACGCCTATGTTTTTTTTTATGTTGCAAAACTTTTCAAAAGTTTTCATTTCAATGTCGGTCGCAATCGAGTTCAACAATTTTATTTTCTCCCCTCATTTCTAATATAATATATTTATAGCAGGCTTTTTTTTTTAACAGACACAATAAGACATTAAATATGCGGCCATATTGAACTGCATAAAAAAGATTCACGGTATAAAATTCTTCGGGACTTTAAGGAACACCAATGTATTCTATATATATTATCCTACATATTATCCACCTCATACAATCTATTTACATTGCTATCGTAGGTACTTGAAATGCTAACGAAGTCATATGGACCAAGGCGAAAGTGACCGAGTTTAAAGATCCCTAAAATTAATTCTTACGTTCAAATGAATTTAAATTTTTGATATAAATAAACAAATTTGATTAGAAAATATTTTTGATACACGTATTATATTGAATATACAATTACAACTATTATATAATATGATTCTAAAGTTTATATAGTGTCTAAAATGTTATAATATATAGTAGTTCTTATAAAGTCTAAACAATTAAACAACTGTCGAACTTGCCTTGCCTATAAAAACACCTCATAGTTCTTGCATTCATACATAGATATACAGATATATGCCGAAAATAATTCGATTTACTCAACGACAGCGCTTGACTTTGACAATTGAAAATACGTATTAGATGGAAATTAGCATCTTTCACAACTGTAAAATTGGACCAAATTTATGTACAAACCGAATCGAAAAGCCGTATTAATTGGCTTAAGTTTTTTCAATCGGGGTGGTATCTAAAACATTATTTTTGATATCTGAATATATCAAAATTATACAATTTTAGCAATGTTAAGAATCGATTAGTGATAAACGAGCAAGTTGAATAGCCAAGAGAAAATATAAATTCAAGAGAGTAACAATTTTAACAAGTAACAGTTTTAAAAGTAAGCCTAAGACTTTTAATAAATGATATTAAATTATAATTAAATCAAACAAATTCCAAAATCTGTGTTTTCTTTAAAAGGTCATACAAATCTAAATATGTTGGCTTTACCTCTTTAGTCACTGAGGTATGTTCACAAATGATGTCTTTAAATACATGTATAGGGAAATGTAACATCAAAATGATGTTGTTTTTCTCCGTATGGTATAGAAGAATCTGAAATCACAAATTTGAGGCCTACCATTTACAGTTTTCGAAGCGTCTATAGAGACATGGATGAATCGACTCAACTGTCAAGATTTTTGAACTTTTATTAATGGTTCAATGCTTACACAACAAAATTAAAAATTTGAAAAACCTTTCCTTTCAAACTTTAGCAATATTGATTAAACAAACCATTTTCGACAATTATTCGTTTATTACGGCTCAGGCAAAATAGAATGAAAAGAAGATATCTGATAGCTATAAAACAGCTAAACA
The DNA here is from genome assembly GCA_004143845.1 of Drosophila lacertosa. Classification (NCBI taxonomy): domain Eukaryota; kingdom Metazoa; phylum Arthropoda; class Insecta; order Diptera; family Drosophilidae; genus Drosophila; species Drosophila lacertosa. Next base: position 7,979 of record SCDZ01001338.1, read on the forward strand.
TAAACTTGTTGCCCATCTCAATTATCTATATATAACAAGCATGTTTGTCTTAAAAAAAAGCGCATCAAGTGATGCATGTGCGTATTTTCAGAAGAGTGTTGGAAGTTAACCACTAGATCCACTTTGTAATTTGCAATATAATTCGATTATACCTTAACTTATTATGTAATGTAATAGTTTCGACATTTTCGGGATTTGTAACTGCTTAACGAGATATGCTAGGAAAAACCAAGGATGAAGACGGATTATCCGACTTAAGAAAAATTTTCAACATAAACAAAAGTAAACAGTTTGGGGTGCCATTCATTAAATATTTTTACACATATTTAAAAGATATGATCTGTATATTTAAAGTTTACTGTATTTTCATACAAAGCTATAAAATATTAAAATATATTAAAAAAAATATTGTCTTATGAAAACTAGTTTTTACACAAATTGCTTAATTGTTTTAAAAGCAATATGATTTAATGGCTTTATATTGATAGGACTGTTTCCTCTGTGATATTCTTTATTGCATCATATGGTCAGAATATCTTGCGAAACAAAATAGGTTGTATACAATGCGCATTTTGCAACGAATAGTTGATCAGACCGTCAAAAACACGCACCCATGAAAGTTTTCGTGAAAGAAGACAGCTAGCTTAATTGACTCGTTTGTTGTTAATGACAAAAAAAATATATACACTAGACGGTTTAAGATTTCGAAATAATAATACCCATTTTATTTTACAGGTATTCATAGTTTACCACTTGTCTAAAAAATACGGATTTTATAAAATTTGTAATCTATCTTTACATTATATAGCTATAATTAAATATATTAAATTAACATTCAAATTTTTATTTATGTTTGAGTTAACATTGACTAGTTTAAGCATGTGGACTACAGGGTTTCCTACAATCGCATGTTGCTATATTTATAATTCCTTTTACTATTTTTATCTTTTGCAATCAACAATGGTCTTGGCTCGTTACCTTTAACAAATGGTTAGTCAGATTTAATATCTATAATTTAAAAGAGCGTTTAAGCTTTCCATTATCATTTTACGAATTCGATTAAAAATGAAAGGTAAAACATCGATTCATAAGTTAGACTTACAGACGGAAGTTCAGTATAATTCAGCTTTTTACCACAAATTGGTGGGGCGCAGCCGGTTTATTTGTAATGTCACATTTATTCAATAAATATCTTTAGCTGCTTGCGGGCGACAAAATGAAAATTTTCATAAATTAAGTGATTTGGTATTTTTTTGACTGAGGTGTGATTAAAATTTAACTGCAGATTGTCGGTACTGTGTTGCCACAGTTTTAATACTTTAGTTTATTGTGCAATAAAAAACCCTTAATAAGCAGTACAATTTTTAAATTTTTAATTGAACAAATTCCATAAGTTTAGGCATCAATAGCTAATATTATTAATGTATATTATTATATAGAAATTGAATATTTGATGATAAACAATGGATCAAACCAAACCGTTGATTTTTAAATGAGGTTAATTAGGTTGATTTATATAACCTAAATAAAAAGTTTTGTTATGCGATTTGAACCGAACTAAATAAGACACTCTTTTTAGGGGCTCAAAATAAAATCGCTCGGACAATTATCTGGCCATGCAATATGCTTAGAACGTTATTTATTTAAATGTTATAATTTAAATTAAATCGAATAAATTTAATTAAAAATGTGCTTACAAGTTTGTTCCGCCTTAGACATTGTATTAGGAATTTTGCAAACGAAATATATCAGCGAAAGCTTCATACCAGCATTCCAAATAGTGAGATGTGTTTACTGTAAAATGTTTGGTAAATAAAAAATCAATAAAGGCAGTCTTATATTTAAATATATATATTTATATTCAAATGAAAAAAATAAAACGATATTTATACATGTATATAAAGATATTTAGAATCAATGATCAACATACATCTATAAGTACGATTTGTGAAACTAACTGTCAGTTATTTTAACACTTTCAAAAAACATGATTTATATAATATAACCAGAATAGGCCAAATCTGATCACTTTAATATTATTAAAGATCCTTATTTATTTTCTTTGTCGAGCAAACGGGCAATATAAGCCAAAAGAATGTTTAAATGTTAAGTAAATGGAATTAAGCGGAACCATTAGAAATAATATTTTTTAATATTGGCCAACACAGATATTCAAAACATTACCTAAAAGTAGACAGCGTCAAGCAGGTAAAGAGGGAACAACTATCTGCACTTTTAAGGATATTTATTTAAGCGTGACAACAGATACATGCAAGTAGATGTCTCTGACTATAAAATGTTATATATATAT